>QZGG01001509.1:0-62902 GCA_006409495.1 Sedum album | reverse complement strand
TGAAAGTTGGCTGACCGTTTAACATTTGGCTCTGAGTACTCAAATGCGTGTGGTATTGTTAAGCTGTTAAATATTTTCTTTAGTTCAATTCCTTAGGTGCATGTGTTTCATTCTATATACATCTTCGGTTTAATGGCGTGTTTCTTGTAGGGATAACAGTTTCTACATTGAAAGTACAAAGGTCAGATTGTAAAGTAAATGAGCGAGCTTACTGGTTAGTTTCTCTTTCATTTTTTCTAAGGCCACTCAAATTTAGAGTTTATTCAGTTCTATAACTAATACATTCTTTCCCTGCAGTGATATCTGCAAGACGTCTATATTTGACTTTCATCGAACCTGTTTACATTGTTCCTTTGACCTTTGTCTTGCTTGTTGCCGGGAAATACGTGAAGGTAACTTGCAAGGAGGTAAGAAGGAGGTTGTTTTTCAATATGACTACAGACGTGATGATTACAAGCATGCTAAGCTTCAAACACAGCCAATGCGAAAGTCGGAGAGGGTTGATGTTTCTTTAAGCATCCAGAAACAGGATAGTCCTCAGTGGGTAGCCAATGCAGATGGAGAGGTTCCCTGTCCTCCAGTATCCCTGGACGGTCATGGTTCTAGCATCCAGAAACAGGATAGTCCTGAGTGGGTAGCCAATGCAAATGGAGAGATTCCATGTCCTCCAGTAGCACTGGGCGGTTGTGGTTCTAGTACTCTTCAACTGAGGTGCCTACACGAAGATAAGGTTGCCAGTTTGGTAAAGAATGCAGAAAGCATGGTGTCACTCTATGAGCTGGAAGATAAAACTAAGTCTTTCAACAAGACTTGTTCGTGCAGTGTAGCATCTGCGTCTAGTGATGGTGCTTTATGTAACCGTAAAGCGGCAAATCGACAAGAGTCTGCTGACAACAATCTATTTTGTCCGACAATAAGACAAATTGAAGAAGAGTTTGATCATTTTCAGTATCATTGGTGTCAAGGCGAGCCAGTCATTGTTAGCAGTGTCCTTGAGAATACAACTGGGTTGAGCTGGGAGCCAATGGTGATGTGGCGTGCATTCCGCCAGATGAAAAATATGAATCATGACCAGCAATTAGAAGTTACAGCCATTGATTGCCTGGATATGTGTGAGGTTAGTTTATTTGTATATTCATGAATTGGACTAGATTGGCCTTCTCTATGAGAAATATATTTATATAAATTGGTATTTTTAGATAATCAACTGATTGCTATGCAGGTTGGCATTAACATCCATCATTTTTTTGATGGTTATCTGAGCAGTAAAAAGGATAAGCATGGTTGGCCATTAATATTAAAATTGAAAGACTGGCCAGAATCTACTGAATTTGAGGCAATGTTACCTCGTCATGGTGCTGAATTCATGAATTGCTTGCCTTTCAATGATTATACACATCCCCGGACGGGTTACCTCAACATTGCAACAAAGTTGCCTCCAAAATCATTGAAGCCAGACCTAGGGCCAAAGACATACATTGCTTACGGTGTTGAACAGGAGCTTGGGCGTGCAGATTCTGTGACGAAGCTTCACTGTGATTTGTCCGATGCGGTACACATTTTGAGTCTGTTTATTAATATTAGCCATCAAATTTTGTTTCGTTTTAGCTCTTTTAGAACCTAGTTATGCTGATATTTTTAGCTTCTTGGTGAGATTAATCACTTTGTTATTTGTTCAATAACTTAACATAATGCATCATGTTCAGATATTAAAACTTTCAGAACTGGATAAACAATGTTAGAATCAGTTAGTAGAAATATCTATTTGTTATGCGTAAGATTTCAATATAGTTATCAGACCAGTCCACCTACAGGGCGTCATCTATAAATGAATGTGACTTATTTTTATTTATTCTGGACGGTATGAGCCGTTTTTACGACCCTTATGCTTTATGATGTTGACTTCTCCGTACGAGTAATTTCTGAAATTTGGAACATTTACCGGGCGTAAGATTCTTTTTAGTAACAAGACCCTGTATTCCCATTAGAATGACACTGAATCCCAGTTCAGGTGATATTGTGTATCATTTATTCAATATACCGCGCACACCATTCTTACTCTGACAAATTAATTTATAATGCAGTTTGAAAAATTAAGGACCAATTCTTTCGGTGAATGTTTGATTTGCTGTTGCCTTGTTGCTTTTGTGTACATCACATTTTAAGTGGTCTGTGTACTGCATGCATCCTCAAGAGAGTTACTTGTTCAACTTGTGTTTTTGGTATTAAGGAGTTGAGAGCTATGTCTTGAACTATATATAGCTACAGTGGTTTCTAATAAAGTGCTGGTTTTGCAGGTCAATGTGTTGACACATACTCATGCTGCCAAATTGCCTGATGAAGTGAAAATTCTTGAAGAAATAAAGCGAGAGATTCATGTGCAAGACATGGTGGAAATATATGGAGAGCCAGAGGCAACATCTTCAACTGAAACTCAGTGCAAGATGAACAACGGTACGATTCTTATGTGGTTTCATAGTTTCTATTTAAAGTTTCAAGCCAAGGAGCCTCAATTCTTTATCAACATTTTCCTATAGTTTAGTTTAGTAGTGTCAATGGATATATTGTCTGACAATATGGCGTAAAAAGTTGTCCGACAGTGACCTGCAAAGCTAGCTTTGGAAGTTAACAGTTATAATGATGCTCAAATAGGAAATATGGGTGTTCAATAGCTATACATATCATTATGTGACATTTATATGGATTAACTTGTTAACAGATAAGTTTGTATGATTAGATTTATTCGTGCAGTAAGTGGATTTTTATTCAGACTTATAATTCTAAACCTACCTTGTGAAGGTGATATTGACATTGGTGCTGATCCCTGCTCAAAAGCAGGACTAAGTGAACAAGTGGATAAAGAAAATTGGGGCAGTAATCCTGAAGATGGTGCAATATGGGACATCTTTCGAAGAGAAGATGTTCCTAAGCTGAGAGAATACCTACTGAAGCATTACAAAGAGTTCAGGCACATCCACTGTAATCCTATTTCCCAGGTAATCTATTTTTATTGGTTTTTAAATAAGTACCAATAGATTAAAATAATTGATCCATCAGCTACCATATTCTGTTATTGCAGGTTGTTGATCCCATCCATGACCAGACATTTTACCTTAGTACAAGGCACAAAAAGAAGCTCAAAGAAGATTATGGTTAGTTTTTATGTCCCCAAGCCTGAAATTTCTTGTTAATAATATTTTTGTTGATGAAACTGGAAATGTAGACTAATTTCATATAATCTAAGAATCAAATAGCTGTAGCTGTATACTGAAGTAACATTATCTTTCATTTAGGAATTGAACCATGGACATTTGTTCAAAAGCTTGGAGATGCTGTCTTTATACCCGCGGGATGTCCACATCAAGTCAGAAATGTGAAGGTATTTGTAAACTTTATTGCTTTTGTTTACTATAGCGGTTGAATACCAGCAGACATTAGATTCAATGCACACCAGCTACATTTACATTAACGCTCTTCAGATAATGTTCTGTGACTTCTGTCAGCCAGTGTGTAAGTCTGGCTGTGTCAGTACTGCACACCATATTAGTTAACCTTGTCGGTCAGTTTTGTGCCTAATTTTTTTTAATTTGATTGATTTTGATTTTTACTATGAATGTGCTGTGCAATAAAATCATTTTCTGTCTTCCTCATCCTTTACTATTTTTTTGAATTAGGAGTAGAACCTTGGCCAGATAATATCTTTATTGAAGGAGAAATCTGATGTTGATACAAGTTGTTTAATGTGTTACAGTCATGTATCAAGGTGGCCCTCGATTTTGTGTCACCTGAAAATGTTGGAGAGTGCATTCGCTTGACTGAGGAGTTTCGCTTGTTACCTGAAAACCATAGAGCTAAAGAGGATAAACTAGAGGTAACGTTATTGCATACCTTGATCATTGGAGTAAGCATTGGGTTGAATGTGTCACTTAGAGTGTTGTAGATACATAATATTTGCAAACAATGGCTATGTGATGTTCAGATCTCACCTCAATACTGATTTGTTTGTCAAGATGAGGAAGCTAAATTGACTTTTATTATCGTTATTAAAAAGTTACGTTTCCGTGCTTAGATCTTTTATTCACTAACATAGTATACCTACAAGGCTACAACTATTCCGATAGACAAGATTTTAAAAATAGTACTGGTGTGATTATGAATAATAGGGGTATATAGTATACCTACAACTATAAGTGGTTATGTATTTTCCTTGCAAAAGATGTGGAGTTTGTTTAAGGACGATAACTGATTGTTAAACTCAACTGCCAACGCAGTTACAGGTGTGATAAGCACCCATGCTTCTGATGAATAAATACATTTGTTTTGTAATGTTCTAAATCCTGAATCCTCTATTATGATTTCATACTGATTTCAAAACATGTTGGACATTTTGTGAAGTGAGGATAACTTATCTGTTAACATTTGTAATCAGTTAACTGTGACCATTGCCCCAAATCACATTTTTCTTGATAGCTTCAAATCGCATTTTAATCTGGTAGTATTTGTAATCAGTTAAAAGTTACCTTACCATTACCCCAATCTCAGATTTGTTTACCTATATTGTTTGTTAATGTTATGCCATTTTTCTCACTTTCACATCCCCTTTTTTAAATTTGTATTCAACTGCCTTTTCTAATTCTCTGACTCATGAAACAGGTAAAGAAAATGATGATTCATGCCATGTCCAAAGCTCTTGATGATCTGGAGGCTGAAAATTCTCAGAGTCAACAAACAGAAGAGTCCACTAATCCAGTCAATGAACACGGAAATGGAAGAGGAATAGGAAATGGAAGAGGAAGAAGAGGGGGAAGAAGAGGAAGAGGAAGAGGAAGAAGAGGGGGAAATGAATATACTTGCTAAACGTCATGCAAATGTCCAGCAATACTACAGGTGATTCTCATTGTTGCGACTTGTGAGTATTTAAATTTTAGGTCACACTGTTCAGTTGACTCCAAGGTAATCAATCTCCTGATTTGACAACAGCCATATACCATTGTAAATTTGCAGGCTTAATATTTGGAAAATTGTGAGTTCAAAGTCGGGCATTGGGCGGAAGACTCTCATTTAGTCTTGACTTGTGTGTTTTTTTTCTTCCACGGTTCTTAACTAAGGGATTTTGGCCTCTACTATTAGAGTCATCATCATTCATGTATTCAGTGCCGCTATCTCCTTTTTGTTCATATTTGATAGCAGGGTGCCAACCTTATTAGGTTTTTAATGTAAGCGTCTAGGTCTGTCTGTATTGACCGCAGCTTGCACATTCAGAATGTATGTCTTCTGCATGATCTGTTACTTCTATTTGCAACAATGAATATTTACTTCGGTAGATTGCTTCTTAAGAAATTATATACACACCGATCATCAGTCCAACTCTGTTGAGTGTTCCATGATTGGTTTCCCTTCGAGAATATTTTTTTTAGAAGTTCAATGTCTCTATCTGTTATTATCACTGCGTTTTCGGAAGACGGTCATTTTGGACGTACTTTTATTTTCTAGTTCGCTACACATTTTTTGTACGTACCGAGGCAAAGTACTCGGTTTAATCCTTATTTTTCTTTATCATATGTTTAGACTAGACTGCGTCAGATTAACTTTAGTTAGTTTTTTAAGTTCTCGGATTGTACTTTTGGCCTTTCAATAAAAAAAACTCTGTTGAGTGTTCATTAAATGTAAAATGTTTTACGAATAAATATTTTTATTAACTGATTGCGGAAAGACAGTTGTTTGCTAAAACATTTTCTTCGCGAAAAATAATTTAAATAAAAATCAAGACTTCGGTCCGATTCAGCAATCGACCCGAACCGGAGGTGTGGGTCTCGCGGTCGTCGTCGTCAGCAGATCTCAATCCGGAAGCGTCGTGAAATGGCGACGAAGCAGATGGAGGCTGCGATGGGACTCATTCGAAGAATTCACCCTAAGCAATCTGACACTGCGCTCTCCGCTCTCCTCACACTTCTACCTCATCATTCCTCCGATCTTCTCTCCCAAGTCGATCAACCGCTTCAGGTATACATTACTTAGGGTTTCAGTTTTGATGAAGAACTGTTGTTATGCTGATATTCTCTCATTTTTGCATTTAGGTTCTTTGTGATGATGATACTGGAAAGGAGTTTATTGTGTGTGAATATAACAGGGATGCTGACTCTTACAGGTACATTCGGCAGACTCTATATTGTCTCGTTTATCGTCTTCCATTGTAGTTGATTATTTAGTAATTTAACATTGTGCGGAATTGTTCTTTCTGAATATGCAAGTTCTGTGAACTTTGAGTTTTGTAGAATTTGTGATCATGTGTTAAAGTTGTCACTTTTGGCTATGGTTTATCAGATCCCCGTGGTCTAATAAGTATCATCCGCCATTGGAAGATGGAACTATTCCTTCCTCTGAGTTGAGGAAGCTTGAGGTTGAAGCCAATGACGTCTTTGCGATTTACCGTGACCAGTGAGATCCTTTTCTTATTTTTTTATTTTTATAATGAGGTTTTTTTAGTTGTGTTGCCAAATGTTTGAATTAGGTATTATGAGGGTGGTATATCGTCTGTTTATATGTGGGAAGATGATGATGAAGAGGGCTTTGTAGCTTGTTTCTTGATCAAAAAAGGTATGTTGATGTTACTACTTACTACTTATTCCTTTAAACATCTGTTTACTGACGGTGTATATGTTGATACTATAGATGGTTCCAGGACTGGCCAGGGAAGAAGAGGCTATTTACAGGAAGGCGCATGGGATGCCATTCATGTTATACAGGTTGCCTAACGTTCTCAAGAAATGTTGTGTAATTAATTATGGCGCTGCATTGCTTCTCGTATTATGGCACTTATGCATCTCCGTTCTTCATTGATTGTTGACCTAGGTGGGACCTGATGAGGAGGGTATTGTGCGTTACTGCTTGACAAGTACAATCATGTTATCACTAACTACAGCTGATGATTCTTCTGGGACTTTCAGTTTGTCAGGGTCAATAAGACGACAGGTACTTGTCATAATATGCATCTCGATTATCAAATTACTTGAAATGAGATTACTACAATTTTAGTTCATTTTCAGTTAACTTTAGTAACATATCCATCACTTATCTGTTGATTCACGTTACATCAATATTCCTCCTTTCTATTGTCATTTCTTAGATGAATATGGACCTATCACTATCAGACGGCCATCTTTGCAACATGGGGAGGATGATTGAAGAAATGGAAAGTAAGCTGAGAAATTCTCTGGATCAGGTATCTTCCACTCGAACTGTCTCATTGACTCTCAAGTTACTGCTATATTTTCATTTATCAGTTCCTTCTAGTAAATAGTGTATATCATTTATGCTTTGTTTGGTTATAATTGTTTGCTGTATGAAATTGAATCAATCTTCTTGCTCAGTAACTTGTTCAACAATTTAATGATATATGTACAGGTTTATTTCGGGAAGACTAAAGAAATGATATGCACTCTAAGACCACCTTCTGAAGTTCTTATGAAACTCCCAACCATTTGATATGACTTAGAAACACCCAGACAACGAAGCACATAATGTTGTAATCTTTCTGCATTCCAATTCAGACAGTTTGAGAATCATGTAAACTTACACTATCAAATGCTTGAATTAACTCATTAATTTTGTTTCCATTAAAAAATAGCTCAATTTTTATTCACAGTTCAAAACAAAAGGTGGCCAACAAAAACACATAAAAATATTTCAACGCCATTAGTCCAAAAAAACAACCCAAATTAAATTATTTTTATTTAAAAAATAATGATAAAACAAAGCCAGATGAACAAATTCTAGGGTTTGGTTTGCAACCAGCGGTCGATTCGTAGCGTCTCTACACAGCTCAGAATCAGATGGCTGACAAATTGGCACCGGAAAAGCGCCACAGCTTTGTCCACAACGGTATGCCCTCAATCCCAAAATATGATCTTTAAGCTGATTTCGTCACTCGAATTGCTGACGATGATGATTAATTTGATCAGGAAAAACTGTGTTCGAATGGGATCAGACATTGGAAGAAGTGAATATGTACATTCCACTACCTCCTAATGTTCCTGCTAAGCAATTTTATTGTAAGATACAATCGCAGCATATTGAGCTTGGGATTAAAGGAAGCACCTCTCCTTATCTCAATGTATGAGATTCATATTATTCGATCAATTGTATTGTCTTGTGCTTGGTTGTTTTTAATTTTGGTATTTATACAGCATGATTTACCCGCCCTGTGAAGACTGATTGCTCTTTTTGGACTTTGGGTAAGTCTTTGTAAGTTTGCTTTTCAACATTTTAGGGTTTTAAATTCTTGCTTGAAATTGAGCTGCCTTTTAACTATTTGATTGGCGTAGGTTGCGATGAGTTAAATAAGTGTAATATTATGCGAGGGAATGCAACTTTTTTGTATTCAGTAGGACTTTTTAAAGTTTTGTTTGTCACATTTGCTTACTAAAATGCGATGTGTTTTGTTTGGTAGAGGATGATGTGATGCACATAACCTTGCAGAAGAGAGATAAAGGGGAGACATGGTCTTCTCCTATACAGGGTCAGGGTCAGCTTGACCCTTATGCTTCTGATATTGAACAGAAGCGTCTCATGCTTCAGCGATTCCAAGAAGAGGTTAACAAGCTCCTTAATTTGCACTCCTTTTTCCACGTTGAGCATTGATTTTGTTTCTGAATTGCTTGCCTGTTTGCCCTTGCTATCATGATTGCTTTGCACTTTTCAGTTGAGCGTAGTAAATGATGTCAGCTAATGGCAACGATTGTGTTTGCCATTGTCAAAATTTTATGCATGCGAGATATTTGATCATTCTCATAAGACAATAAACCGGTAGGAGAAGTAGAGCGTGAGTAGCATGGGTCTAATTGTGCTAGTTTAGTTTCACTCTATTCTGAACCTTGAACCCTCTTTTCATAACATACACAATGAACCATGAACAAGATGTTTGTAGGTGAGTTTAATTTTTGTTCTTTAAAGTTTTCATATGTATGTAAAATTCATATTTATTGATAATATTGGGGCAGTAAAAAAAGTTGTAAAAATGTATCTGTTTGTTGGCCCCCATATAAGTAGAAGCCCTCTTTTCAACATCAAATTGATTAAGAATCAAATTGGAACGCTCATTTGTTGTTAAGATTATAAGCATTGAACTGGGGAAAATGCCTGTTAAATTATATTAATATAACAGTCTCTTATAGATTTAGCATACACCAGGGTGGCACAAATGTTTGTTTAGTTTTTGTTTCTTTGAGTTTCTGCTTTCTACAAGTCCTTGAAGGTATTAATAACACTGGTGTACTTTGCCTCACACCATTTATTGAAGTTTCTTTGGCCAAACTACCCGCTGGATATGGGCATTACTGGTCATATCATCTCATAGGCTTTATCATTTAACTGTCTTTTCTTTGTTTATGTGATTTTCAGAATCCGGGTTTCGACTTCTCACAAGCTCAGTTTTCAGGGACATGTCCTGATCCAAGGACGTTTATGGGTGGGATTCGTACTGATTAACTATTCCTAAAACATTCATGTCTTCAACTCAGCAGTCAATATGTACTATGTGTTTCTTCTGCCTACCACATGACTTTGTGTTATGCTCAGTGGACTTGGAATAATTGCTTGACTATCAAACCGTCAAGCTGTAGACATACGTAAGTTTGTGTATATCCATGAAAGAATTTGGAGACAGGTTTTTTCACAATCACATATATGGTCGTCCTTAAATTTTGTTGAGTGCATATTTCCATGTCCTTACTCCTTAACTGATTTGCATGTTAAGTTCATTGTGTAATACCCTACAGTGGCGGAACCAGGGGGCGGAGGGGGGCTGGAGCCCCGGCGAGGAAATTTTTTTTTTTTTTACCAGGTATAATTTATCATAATTTGATTTGGAGCCCCGGGTAAAGTAATTATTTGAGCCCCAGCTGAAAAAATTATTAGAGCCCGGCTAAAAAATTATTTGAGCCCCCCCTAAAAAAATTATTTGAGCCCCCGCTAAAATTATTTGCAGATAGCTCGTACCTCCTAAGCTTTTGAGCCCCGGCGAATATTTCGTCCTGGTTCCGCCACTGATACCCTATCCGATTCCGACGGTACTTCGTGCTTGTCGATGACCAGAAAAACATAAGTTATAACTTTTGTTTCTTTTTTTAAATACCAAATTGCCTTTTTCTTTCTTATGATCAGAAGTATCTTTCAAGCTCATCAAACGTGTAAAATACAAAAATGTGAAAGTAGATGTCTCCATAAAAAATCAAACTTTAATTCTCTTGAAATTAAGTCTCAAAAAATCAATAATCAACTGACAGATATACTTGTCATACCTTTATGAGCTCCATATTTTTCCTCTAAGGCATAATACCCAAATCTTCTACTTAAGCAAGGTAGTAAAGTAAAGCTTCAAAACTCAAATCCATTCATTCCATCAGATTTGGTTACAAGTTTGCAGACATCATTTTTATTTGCTATTCTTGGTTGTTCACACGGTCGACATCAACCTCAATCCACCACATTTGATTCCAATTTAGTTGATCCTCAAATAAAACTAAAACTTGATTCAGATTCAATTCTTCAACTGTATTTTATAGCGATTCAAAACTACGTCATTTTAGCAAAGTTCAAACAAAATTACATAGAATTATTGTAAAAATCATCAAAGTTTTGATATTAGCAACAAATTGCTTCATCAAAATGGAGTTCAAACATAAATACCAAGAAATAAAAGGACCAAAACACAATTCTCACAATCTCTTACTCCAACACAATACCTATTCAACAAGCGAAGAGGCTTCTCTAAACTATAAATTTCATTCTAAAACTCCTCATTCCTCCTCGGACTCTCTCCCCACTGTTCCTCGAAATTCGCAATTGAGAATCCATCAAGTTTCAAACTTTCCTCAAGATATCATCATCAATTTCACCTTTCGGCGGTACCCACAAAATTATTTAATCTTTTACTCACTCCAATGCAATCTTCGAATCCCTTAATCATTCACTCGCAGTAACTCCGCACTTTGATTCATTGATTTTCTCATAAAAATACGTTTTTGTTGTGTTGTGGAATGTTATAGTAATGTCATGTTTTAGTTTGAATTTAAAGATGTGTGCTTTTTGTGGGACTAGTTGATTGGGTATGATTTTTATGTTATGATGATGTTGATGGGAGTCTTTGTTTGGCACTATGTGATTTTGAGTTGTGATTTTGTGTTTTGATTGTAGGAGGAATATGGCAGAGGGTATGTTGAGTCCGAAATCATCGCAAAAGAAGCCAGCTTTGTTGAGAGATCAAGTAAGATTGGTGAAAAGGAAGGACTCCAAAAGATATGAGATTGTGCCTATTAAAGACCCTTTGTCATTTGAGAAAGGGTTTTTTGCGGTGATTAGAGCGTGTCAGTTTCTTGCTCAAAAGAATGAAGGAATAACTTTTGTGGGGTTAGCTGGCCCATCTGGTGCTGGAAAGACTGTTTTATCGGAAAAGATACTTAATTTTATGCCTAGTGCTGCGGTTATATCGATGGATAATTACAATGATGCTAGCCGCATAGTCGATGGCAACTTTGATGGTCAGTAATTTTTCAGATTCGTGCTTTTGAATAGTTCACAGTTGTGTTTCTCGCAATTATACATCGTCAATGTAGCTAAGTGTCAAGGTGAAGCTGGTTTTGATGGTCCTAATTGATTTTTATTACAGATCCACGCCTTACAGATTATGACACATTGCTCCAGAATATAAATGACTTGAAGGAGGGGAAGCAAGTAGAGATTCCAATATATGATTTCAAGTCTAGCTCAAGAGTCGGATACAGGTTTCTTCCATTTGATGCTCGAATACCGAATTGCATACTATCAATATTGCATCAGTGACTGAAATGTATAGCTTAAAAATATTTGAGTGCTTACGAGTGGGATCTCTATTTTTCCTTCCATTACAGGACGCTCGAAGTGCCAAGTTCAAAAATTGTGATTATTGAAGGAATATATGCCTTAAGTGAAAAGCTTCGGCCTTTACTAGATCTAAGAATATCTGTCACAGGTGGTGTGCATTTTGATCTTGTCAAGAGAGTTCTTAGAGACATTCAACGTGCTGGACAACAACCTCAAGAAATTATTCACCAAATATCTGAAACGGTTTTCCACTTGGTCTTAAAACTTTGACATAGTAATTTTTGAAGGCGTTTTCTAATTGCTTTATGTATTATCGCACAGGTTTATCCAATGTACAAAGCTTTCATCGAGCCAGACCTTCAGACAGCGCATATTAAAATAATCAATAAGTTTAATCCATTCACTGGATTCCAGAGTCCAACATACATTCTTAAGGTTTAAGATTCGATAGTTTCCCTAGCCTGAAGCCCCACAGAATGAACCATATTTTTTGTTTGTGCTCATTTTATTTTTGGCGATTTTGCAGTCATCAAAAAATGTAACTGAAGACCAGATCAGAAGTGTTATGTCTGAGGAACACATCGAAAGCACTGAGCAGACATACGATATATATCTTCTACCTCCCGGTGAAGATCCAGAATCGTGCCAGTCATATTTGAGAATGCGAAACAAGGATGGAAAATATAATCTCATGTTTGAGGTATGATTGTAGTCTGCACAGCTCTGCTTGTTCCTGAATAATTTGAATCTTGTTCTAAAAATGTATTCCACAACCGAGGCTATTCACAAAATGCTTTAAAACACATTGTCGTTCTCAGGAATGGTTTATCGACAATCCATTTGTTATATCACCAAGAATAACATTTGAAGTTAGCGTGCGACTTCTTGGAGGTCTAATGGCTTTGGGTTACTCAATAGCAACTATATTGAAGAGGAACAGCCAAGTGTTTTGCGAAGAAAGGGTGTGCGTGAAAATTGATTGGCTTGAACAGCTTAACCGTAGATATATTCAGGTAACATTTGTTGTCTCTCAATTAATAATTGAGGTTTCACTAGAAAATCATTCCTACAGTTTTGTGTTTAGACTTTGGCTTGTAAACAGTTAAAATTTACACGGATTCCCACTTCGACTAGTTCTTGCTTTAAATAAAAAATGACTATTCGTTACCTGAAGGCACTGCAATATTTCCAGAGTATTAGTTAGTTCAAGAATACCCGGACTACAATGTGTACACTCTTCTAATAATATTTCACATTGTAATGCATATAATATTTTTTTGCTTGAAGGTGCAAGGAAGAGAACGAGCAGTCGTCCAACAAGTGGCCGAGCAGCTTGGATTAGAGGGTTCATACATCCCTCGTACTTATATAGAACAAATCCAGTTAGAGAAGCTCGTGAATGAGCATTTGGTAAGCCATTGACCAAGATGAATGTGACTTATTGATATTGGTTAATTACTAATCAGTGAATTTACAGGCTTTGCCAGAAGATTTAAAGACCCAGCTCAGCATCGATGGTGAACTTGTCTCCAGTCCTGCCACTGGACTCAGTGGATCCTCAGGCGGTAGTGTTACAATTAGAAGCATTCATCAGAAAAGGTAAACATTGTCACCATTTAGTGAGCACCAAAGAATAGATATAGCCTGTCACTGATGTAAACATGGTTTTGGTGAAAAATTACCACGATAAAATAATGAAACCTACAATATATTTGCTGAGTATTTCCAGCATGTTAAGATGTTATAAAACTAACCTTGAGTACGGACGTAATGTCAGTGTGATATCGCAATCATACTCAACTAAGAGGGAAAGGAATCTCTCGTCATTTATGGGATTTGATGCACACAATGAGCGGGCTGACTTTAGAACTAATGATTCTAAGGCCACTCAGGCAAGCCAGGTGAAATACGCCATTCAATTGTTTTCATCTTTCCCTTATCATTTATTTATCCTACTTTCGAAAATGGAACAAATGAGTCGTCAGTGAACTTATTTTGTTGATTTCATTCAGGGAGCGATGAATCAGCTTTCTGAGCAGATCACCTCGCTAAATGATAGAATGGATGAGTTCACCTGTCATATAGAAGAGCTCAATTCCAATTTATCACATAAGGATCATTTTGCT
The DNA here is from genome assembly GCA_006409495.1 of Sedum album. NCBI lineage: Eukaryota > Viridiplantae > Streptophyta > Magnoliopsida > Saxifragales > Crassulaceae > Sedum > Sedum album. The sequence goes on along the minus strand of QZGG01001509.1, from coordinate 48,917 downwards.
AGCCAACAAAGCTTGCCCCTTCAGGCGGAAGTGTGCAATGGTTCTGCACATACATCCTTCTTTATCTCTGGGACAGAAAATGGACCAACTACTAACCGGGTGTTGTCACAATCACTGTCTTCGTCTCAGTTGGCAAATATCCCAGCCTTAGTTGATGAGGTATTTGACTGATCTTAATATATTAATTGTCCAGACACAAATAAAAATCCAAAAAGAACTGATATACATTCTGCTAATGATTTGATATATATTTTTACTAAATACAGGTTGCTGCCCTTACAAGGGGACAGCGGCAAATTATGCACCAAGTAGATAAACTTAGCAGTCTTCTCCGCGAGACCCTTGAATTAAAGTCACAGCGCAAAAGAACAGGACATAAAGTCTCGATACCTGATTTCAGTGGATTTGGACTTACTATTATTTTAGCAGTGACCACTGGCAGTTTGGGAATCATCTTGTTCAAAAGCTTTGTAGCTCGCAGCAGATAAATATAACATGCCCGTCAAGGTTTTAAGTCATTATTCAGACGAATGCAGACCCAAATCGAGTCTTACGAACAAAATCATTTATGGTTGAGGATTTTTTATGCGGCATTTTGTCTGTCAAGATTTTGTAGCTTGATCAATTTTGTTAGACATGTCTCAAAATTATTTGCTCAAAATGAGCATTTTTCAATCATAGATTCCAATTTTCTGAACTCCTTGCAGTAAAAATGTTGAGAGATGTTACATTGTGTTTTACAAGAGTTGTTGAATACAAAGAGCTATTGATACTTTTTCCTGCGCAATTTACAAGAATATAAATCGAGCTTCTTCGGAGTGCTGCATTTCTTACAAAAAAAGGTTCTTTCCACTATACAACAGAGAAATCTGTAGATCTTGGGTCTGAAATAGAATCAGTGAATTTGGAGAAGCAGTTAAGCCTTGTCCCAGATAAATGTGTTATATTTGCTACCGCATTGTTACCACTAGACTCCTGTCTAAGAATTTTGCGCCTCCCACCTTTCCTTGGATGCCAGAAGGTAGGTTAATTACTCGTCTTTGATCTCCTGCTTCAACTAGCAACTCTGAACCTCCTCGGTACTGCAAAGATGAACGTGTTCAACTTTATTAACAAACTAAAGTTCACGTGCACAAAATGGGAAAAAAATGGAATGATCTGATGAGAATTCAGTTGATCATAATTATAATGATAGATATTATGAATTCAATTGATCATATTTATAATGATAGATATTATGAAATGCAAGATCGGGAATTTTACCTGGTATAGCTTGATTTCGGATTTGTCAAACCCTGGCATGAAAAGAGAGATTGATTTCTTGACGGGATCAAATATAACAGGAGGAAGTAATTTGCCGCTGTCAATTTCAGCATTAGAAAGCAAGTGTTGTAATTTGTCACTTAAAGAGTTGGGGACAATAGAGTTCCAATCAGGTGATGTATTAAACAAGATGTTCGGCATCAACGCCAAAGGCAAAGGTGCAAAAACTTTTTCGGGTGTTTCCTTTGAATGTTCCAGACCAACGAGAGAAGTAGCAAAACCTAGCGCACCAGAGACCTGACCACCAGCTTGGATTGTACAGCCCCAAAGACGTAATGCTGTTTTGACAGAGACTGGACAGTCCACATTCATTGTAAGGTAACAAGCAACCTTACGTGGATCCATGAACGCTGCCATTCCTCTCTAAAAAATATTGACCACAAGCTGTTTAGGCAGTCATATGGTAATAAGATGGACCCGTTTTGAAAAATAGTTACCTCTAAGCTCCGCTCCAGTGATTCCCATATTTCTGCACTACTTTTGACACTGAGACGAGATCCCTGCGTCGAGAGGCCAGCAGATTCATCCATAAGTCTCAAGAGCGATGGACCAGCTAATCTCCCAAAATCTGTTTTATCCGCCAGCTGCCGCAGGTACTTCAAATACAATCTGCTAAACAAATTAAATGTCTCGAAAAGAACATGCTTTATGACAGCGAGCTATAACTCAATAAGAAAGAACCTTGCTTTACTGCACGCGCCTGCGAACCGTAGGAATTCCTCGGTACTCAGTACCATCATATACAATCACATCAAACTTTTCTTGTTGATGATTCTTTTGAGCCACAGTCCCGAGGAATCCTACAAGCCGCTCAAGTGCCAAGGCTGAAAATAAAGAGTCCATTCCAGGAAGCACTCCAAGTTCCTCTCCCACCACCTACTCCATTCATGACCATTCCACATATTTAACACCGCGAATCAATCCACACCATCCCAGCACGAAGACACATACTCAACCAGCATAAAACTGTAACATTACACACCTACCCCTTCAAGTACCCCTTGTGTCAAATTAAGCCGTGCATCAGCTTGCTTAAGCTTCTTCAACGGCTCAAGAAGCATCTGTATTCAAATCATCACTAAAAGTCCCTTTTCAACATTTAAAAAACATGGGGAAAAAATGAAAGGAAAAATAACACACTTTAGTAGTTTCCAATCTAACAGCCGAAAGGTTGTTACCGAGCTTGGAAGGAGAAGTCCCTAGTTTACAATTCAGGAGAAATTCTGCTGTCGGGTCTTGCGAGTGTATCACTAAACACGTACTTGACCCCACCGCTGCATAATACTGCACAACAACAAAAACACCCAAAATCCAAACCTCAATCAAATAGACTCAAACTCTGAACACTTGATATCCAACCCAAAATCAATAAAGCAAGCAACTTTGACACAACCCATTAACCCTAAACATCATAAAAACAAAAAGGGAATATTCAGATCCTCATTTCACATCACTGTTGATATTTTTCCAACTATGAGCGAACTTTTAAGCGAGCAAAATACTAAGCAATCAGAGAAAGATGAGATTTTAAGCTGTAATTCGAGCACCTGAGCTGCGAGGACAGCGGAGGTGGTCTTTCCGGAGCCGCCTTTTCCTAAAAAAGTGACTAGTCTAGTCTGCTTCTCTTCAGCCGCCTGCGCTCTAATTTGACCTCGTCGGACAGCAATTCGAGTATTTATGGTTGGAGTAATGATATGGGGATTAAAGATTCGGTTCGAGAAAGACGAGGATAGTGAAATTAGCGGCGGCAGCGGCGACGACGACGACATTGTGTAGTGGAATTTGGGAAGCGGAATGTTGAAAGTCGGAGGTTGGAGATGTGAGAAGAGGAACATGTTGTTGCTGGTGAGTCCGAAGGAGATATGGCCTTCAGCACCGGTGCTCTCCAAGGACGGGTCCCTAGAGTGCTGCTGCTGTTGCTTCCGGGGATTGATCAAATGGCAACTTGATATCGGTTTGAATCGTGTATTCACTTTCCGAAATCAGTATTTCGCCCCTTACAAAAGCCTTAGGGTTACACGAAATCTGAAGTGAGATAAGACAAACCGGCCAACACCGATCAAGGCTCTTGGATCGAATGTTGATGACGTTTGTTTAGTCTTTTGGTGTATCAATACTTGTGTATCTCAATACCTCTGTGCACGTTGTTTCTTTCCACTAAACTCAGTCATTCTCAACATATATATCAGGGTCTTAGCAGTTACCCAAAACTGCCACGTTCAGCAGTTACACGTGGGGACACGTTCATGGGGACAGGTCCCATAACTGTTCAACGGTTACACCCACTTGTTCAACAGTTACATAAACTGTTCAGCAGTTATAAAACTGTCAGCAGTTATCTAAACTGTTACAACCAGAGAATGACACACAGGGACGCGTCCGTTGGCACATGAGGACCCTTCACAAGGGACCCGTCCTCATCCAGACAGACAATGATCTATACATTGGTGTATGCATTAGTTCATGTAACAACCATCTATCATGTGTGGCCGCACATGATATATGATAAATACATCTAAAACACCAACAATCCTCCCCCTTTTAGTGTATTTTATCATAACTTGCGCATAAGTGGAAATGTCCATTACGATTGAATTTCCACGTAGTGTACAGCTTGAAACACCCTGAAAATCATGGTGTCCGTAAGGATTGAACCAATCAATCCCTCTTGGGTGCCACAAGACAATACACACGCAAGTCATCTGACTAAACAAAGTTGTCCTGACTCGTTAACGGCCATGAGTCCATATCTATTCATGAACATGTCCGAGGCCTACCTGAAGCCTCATGAAGCGGCCAAACTTCATGTTCACATAGGTAATTTCCTTATCAGGGACCGCTCCCTATCGTGTACCTACTTTACACTTTTTCAAGGAAACTATTAAGATTCAGGGACGGGTCCCTATCAGCCTATTCAGTAGGACAGAGCAAACGTGGGGGTTAAATCATGCTCCCAGCCTTTAGAAATGAGCTTGTGCCACATTGAATTCTGTCCCGGAGTTACCGGTAGGAATTGGGTGTCTCACCCCTAAAGGACTAGTCAGGTACGTACGTGTGTACAAGTCCCACCCCCTCATTAGATCTCACAACCATGTCTCTTGCAAGACCCTTCGTCAAGTGATCTGCCATGTTCCGTTGTGATCTAACGAAATCAACCGATATCACCCCGTGTGAAATGAGCTCTCTGATCACACTATGCCTCACACCTAAGTGGCGTGATTTCCCATTGTACACCTGGCAATAAGCCTTATTCAGCGCTGCAGCACTGTCACAATGTATTGATATGGGTGAAATTGGTTTCTCCCACAATGGAATATCATGGACTAAGTCCCTTAGCCATTCTGCCTCTTTACCAGCAGCCGCTAAGGCAACAAGTTCAGATTCCATCGTAGAGGACGTCATGCAAGTTTGCTTCTTGGAAGCCCATGAAATAGCACCTCCCCAAGCAGGAATATCCACCCGCTTACCGAGGAATGGTCTTCTTCACTTATCCAACTTGCATCTGAGTACCCTTCCACAACAGAGGGACTGCCAGTGTACATCAGAGCATAATCAAGTGTTCCCTTCAGGTACTTCAACACTCTATGTACCGCGTCCCAATGATGAACGCCAGGGTTGCTAGTAAATCTACTAAGCTTACCCACTGCAAAAGCAATATCTGGTCTTGTGCTAGTCATAGCGTACATCAAAGACCCAATTACTTTAGAATATTCCAGCTGAGATACAGCTGCTCCTGTGTTAGGGACGAGTCCCTTAGCAGGATCATAGGGAGTGCTCACAGGTTTACAATCATAGTAGTTGAATTTCCTCAACAACTTCTCAATGTAATGTGATTGAGTCAACATGATACCTGATTTGTTTCTCATTATCCTTATACCAAGAATAACATCAGCCTCCCCCATATCTTTCATGGAGAATTGTGATGACAAAAACTGTTTCGTCTCAAGGACCCGTCCATGACTGGTCCAAAAATCAGCATGTCATCAACATATATGCAAATTATGACTCCTTCACCAGAATCATCAAATTTGCTATATACACACTTGTCCGATTGGTTTAAAACAAAACCATTCGACAACACAACCTCATCAAATCGTTGATGCCATTGTTTAGGAGCCTGTTTCAGTCCATACAGGGACCTGTCCAGTCTGCACACCTTGTGTTCAAGACCAGCAATGACAAATCCCTCAGGTTGTTTTATGTAAATTTCCTCCTCCAACCTTCCATTAAGGAATGCTGTTTTCACATCCATTTGATGGATGACTAGATTGTGAATTGCTGCCAAAGCAATCAACAACCTAATGGTTGACATACGAGCAACCGGAGCGTACGTGTCAAAGTAATCCGTCCCTTGCTTTTGTCTAAAGCCTTGGACCACAAGTCTAGCTTTAAACTTGTCAATACTTCCATCCGCTCTCATTTTCCTTTTGAAAATCCACTTACATCCCAAAGGTTTACAACCTGGTGGCAGGTCAGTAAGTGTCCAGGTACGGTTCCCCATGATGGATTGCATCTCATCATCTACTGCCTCCCTCCAAAAGGACGCATCACGAGACTTCATAGCCTCGTCAAAGGTTCTAGGATCATCCTCAACATTGTAACAATACAACTGTTGGGAATATATTTCATCCCTTGTACCTTCCAACAAGTAAGTTTGAAAATCATTACCAAATGACTTTGCTTTTCTTACTCGGGAACCCTTCCTCAGTTCAGAAACTTGTTCATCCGAAGGATTAACATTATCATTCTGAACATCAGAACTGAGAGACTCACCATTTGAAATAGATTTCAATTGGAAATGTCTCTCATCACCCTGTTCTGAGTCCAAGTCCCTGTAAGGGACCCGTCCCAGACCAGTGACAGAGCCCTTTGAAAGGAAACGTCCTTCATCAAAGATAGCATCCCTCGATTCAATAACACTATGAACCGAATAGAACTTATTTGGTTCAATTACATAGAACCTATAAGCCCTCGAGTGTTCAGCATATCCAATGAATATACACTCCACACCTCTTTCACCAAGTGTCTTATGCTTAGGATCTGGTACTCGGACAGCTGCCCTACAACCCCAGACCCGTACATAACTCAAGTGGGTTTCCTTTTGAACCAAAAGTTCGTATGGAGAGGACCTGTTCCTTCGGTTAGGAACCCTATTTAAGATATAGCATGCAGTAAGCATGGCCTCTCCCCAAAACCCATCACTAAGTCCCGAGTAGGAGAGCATGGAATTCACCATCTCCTTTAACACTCGATTCCTCCTTTCCGAAACACCATTTTGTTGAGGTGTATAAGGAGCAGTGACTTCATGAACGAGTCCAACAGATTGAAAATAAGTTGGATCAAAGTACTCACCACCTCTATCGGTACGGAGTCTTTTGATCAAAACTCCCTTTTGAGTTTCGACCTCACTCTTATAAATTTTGAATTTATCAAGAGCTTCATCCTTGCTGTGCAACAAGTACACATACATATATCGAGTACAATCATCGATGTACGTCACGACATACTTTTTATTACCCAAGGATGGTGTCGCATGAAAGTCACACAAATCACTATGAACGAGTTCAAGCATACTACTTTCTCTTTGAATATTAGAAAAAGGTTGTCTAGTGATCTTAGTAAGCATGCAAGTTCTACATTTTTCAATATGCTTATTAAACATGGGAATCAGTCCATTATTACACATGTCCAGTAATCTCTTATAGTGAACGTGTCCAAGCCGAGCATGCCACAGAGAGGAACTGTCCTTCGAAGGGACCCGTCCTTCTGATACATCATTATCATGAGTATTGACCATGTGAACAGATGTTGAAACATTAGAAACACTAAGTTTAAACATTCCATTACATAAGTAACCACGTCCAACAAACAAGCCACACTTAGTCAAAATGAATTTATCGGCTTCATACACTTGCCGAAAACCCATCTTATTGAGAACAGGTCCAGAAACTAAGTTCTTTCTAATGCAAGGAACAAATAACACATTACAAAGATTTAAAATCTTTCCAGAAGTAAATTCCAAATCTACTTGTCCATAACCAAGTACAGGTGCCGTTGACTCATTTCCCATGTGAAGGACCCGTCCACTGCTCGTTGTAACAAACGACTTGAACATAGATCTGTCCCTACACACGTGCGACGTAGCACCAGAGTCAATCCACCAAGAAATCTCATCATCCTGCATATAAAATGCCTCAGAAATGTTAGAAACATAATCCAAAACAGGAATAGATTTCAAACATGACACAGTTCCCTGAAAGGGACCCGTCCATTTCTGACCTTGATGAGTACACTGCTCAGGTTCCTTAGAACTCTGACCAGACTTTGGAACTTTACCCTTCTTTGCAGAACGACAATCTCGTTTGAGATGTCCCATCTTGCCACAGCCCCAACATTTGACACCCTTCCCTGGTTGGGACGGTTTCTTGTTAGGTCCACTGTCAGTGTTATCAGAAGAGCGTTTAACACCCTTCCCCTTGTCCCTTTTAGAGGACCCTTCCTCTGTCATATTGACAGAGCCAGAAACCTGTGGTTTCTTACCCTTCTCCTGCGCACGAATACCATCTTCGATACGCAAGTGGCTAGCAAGCTCAAGAAGAGATAGATTCTCTTTCTTATGCTTCAACATGTTCTTGAAGTCCCTCCACGAAGGAGGCAGTTTGTCAATGACACTGGACACCGAGATTGCCTCGTCCATCTTCAAGTCATGTTGGGCGAACTGCCCCAAGATACGTTGTATCTCATGGAACTGTTCCATAACAGGACGACTGTCCACCATCATGTACTCATTAAAATTGCTCACAAGAAATTTTACACTGGACGCGTCCTCTGCCATATACTTAGACTCAAGAGAATCTCAAAGTTCCTTAGCAGATTCAACATTTTGATAAATATCAAACAGGGAGTCAGACATACCATTGAGGACGTGTCCTCTGCAGATGTAGTCATCGTTCTCCCACTTGTTCCTGATCCTCAAAGCCTCCACTGAAGAATCATCACCCACCTCAGGAATGGGTGTGGACAGGACATACGCCACCTTCAGGTTGGTCAGCAGGAAGTGCATCTTCTTCTGCCAGCGACGGAAGTCAGTTCCCTCGAACTTGTCCAACTTCTCCATCTTGCTTGCCATCTCACGAACAGTTGCCATGGATCACCGAATACTGATTTCGACTGTTGTTGCTGGTGCGTCTGAAGGAGATATGGCCTTCAGCACCGGTGCTCTCCAAGGACGGGTCCCTAGAGTGCTGCTGCTGTTGCTTCCGGGGATTGATCAAATGGCAACTTGATATCGGTTTGAATCGTGTATTCACTTTCCGAAATCAGTATTTCGCCCCTTACAAAAGCCTTAGGGTTACACGAAATCTGAAGTGAGATAAGACAAACCGGCCAACACCGATCAAGGCTCTTGGATCGAATGTTGATGACGTTTGTTTAGTCTTTTGGTGTATCAATACTTGTGTATCTCAATACCTCTGTGCATGTTGTTTCTTTCCACTAAACTCAGTCATTCTCAACATATATATCAGGGTCTTAGCAGTTACCCAAAACTGCCACGTTCAGCAGTTACACGTGGGACACGTTCATGGGGACAGGTCCATAACTGTTCAACGGTTACACCCACTTGTTCAACAGTTACATAAACTGTTCAGCAGTTATAAAACTGTCAGCAGTTATCTAAACTGTTACAACCAGAGAATGACACACAGGGACGCGTCCGTTGGCACATGAGGACCCTTCACAAGGGACCCGTCCTCATCCAGACAGACAATGATCAATACATTGGTGTATGCATTAGTTCATGTAACAATCATCTCTCATGCGTGGCCACACATGATATATGATAAATACATCTAAAACACCAACAATCCTCCCCCTTTTAGTGTATTTTATCATAACTTGCGCATAAGTGGAAATGTCCATTACGATTGAATTTCCACGTAGTGTACAGCTTGAAACACCCTGAAAATCATGGTGTCCGTAAGGATTGAACCAATCAATCCCTCTTGGGTGCCACAAGACAATACACACGCAAGTCATCTGACTAAACAAAGTTGTCCTGACTCGTTAACGGCCATGAGTCCATATCTATTCATGAACATGTCCGAGGCCTACCTGAAGCCTCATGAAGCGGCCAAACTTCATGTTCACATAGGTAATTTCCTTATCAGGGACCGCTCCCTATCGTGTACCTACTTTACACTTTTTCAAGGAAACTATTAAGATTCAGGGACGGGTCCCTATCAGCCTATTCAGTAGGACAGAGCAAACGTGGGGGTTAAATCATGCTCCCAGCCTTTAGAAATGAGCTTGTGCCACATTGAATTCTGTCCCGGAGTTACCGGTAGGAATTGGGTGTCTCACCCCTAAAGGACTAGTCAGGTACGTACGTGTGTACAAGTCCCACCCCCTCATTAGATCTCACAACCATGTCTCTTGCAAGACCCTTCGTCAAGTGATCTGCCATGTTCCGTTGTGATCTAACGAAATCAACCGATATCACCCCGTGTGAAATGAGCTCTCTGATCACACTATGCCTCACACCTAAGTGGCGTGATTTCCCATTGTACACCTGGCAATAAGCCTTATTCAGCGCTGCAGCACTGTCACAATGTATTGATATGGGTGAAATTGGTTTCTCCCACAATGGAATATCATGGACTAAGTCCCTTAGCCATTCTGCCTCTTTACCAGCAGCCGCTAAGGCAACAAGTTCAGATTCCATCGTAGAGGACGTCATGCAAGTTTGCTTCTTGGAAGCCCATGAAATAGCACCTCCCCCAAGCAGGAATATCCACCCGCTTACCGAGGAATGGTCTTCTTCACTTATCCAACTTGCATCTGAGTACCCTTCCACAACAGAGGGACTGCCAGTGTACATCAGAGCATAATCAAGTGTTCCCTTCAGGTACTTCAACACTCTATGTACCGCGTCCCAATGATGAACGCCAGGGTTGCTAGTAAATCTACTAAGCTTACCCACTGCAAAAGCAATATCTGGTCTTGTGCTAGTCATAGCGTACATCAAAGACCCAATTACTTTAGAATATTCCAGCTGAGATACAGCTGCTCCTGTGTTAGGGACGAGTCCCTTAGCAGGATCATAGGGAGTGCTCACAGGTTTACAATCATAGTAGTTGAATTTCCTCAACAACTTCTCAATGTAATGTGATTGAGTCAACATGATACCTGATTTGTTTCTCATTATCCTTATACCAAGAATAACATCAGCCTCCCCCATATCTTTCATGGAGAATTGTGATGACAAAAACTGTTTCGTCTCAAGGACCCGTCCATGACTGGTCCAAAAATCAGCATGTCATCAACATATATGCAAATTATGACTCCTTCACCAGAATCATCAAATTTGCTATATACACACTTGTCCGATTGGTTTAAAACAAAACCATTCGACAACACAACCTCATCAAATCGTTGATGCCATTGTTTAGGAGCCTGTTTCAGTCCATACAGGGACCTGTCCAGTCTGCACACCTTGTGTTCAAGACCAGCAATGACAAATCCCTCAGGTTGTTTTATGTAAATTTCCTCCTCCAACCTTCCATTAAGGAATGCTGTTTTCACATCCATTTGATGGATGACTAGATTGTGAATTGCTGCCAAAGCAATCAACAACCTAATGGTTGACATACGAGCAACCGGAGCGTACGTGTCAAAGTAATCCGTCCCTTGCTTTTGTCTAAAGCCTTGGACCACAAGTCTAGCTTTAAACTTGTCAATACTTCCATCCGCTCTCATTTTCCTTTTGAAAATCCACTTACATCCCAAAGGTTTACAACCTGGTGGCAGGTCAGTAAGTGTCCAGGTACGGTTCCCCATGATGGATTGCATCTCATCATCTACTGCCTCCCTCCAAAAGGACGCATCACGAGACTTCATAGCCTCGTCAAAGGTTCTAGGATCATCCTCAACATTTGTAACAATACAATTGTTGGGAATATATTTCATCCCTTGTACCTTCCAACAAGTAAGTTTGAAAATCATTACCAAATGACTTTGCTTTTCTTACTCGGGAACCCTTCCTCAGTTCAGAAACTTGTTCATCCGAAGGATTAACATTATCATTCTGAACATCAGAACTGAGAGACTCACCATTTGAAATAGATTTCAATTGGAAATGTCTCTCATCACCCTGTTCTGAGTCCAAGTCCCTGTAAGGGACCCGTCCCAGACCAGTGACAGAGCCCTTTGAAAGGAAACGTCCTTCATCAAAGATAGCATCCCTCGATTCAATAACACTATGAACCGAATAGAACTTATTTGGTTCAATTACATAGAACCTATAAGCCCTCGAGTGTTCAGCATATCCAATGAATATACACTCCACACCTCTTTCACCAAGTGTCTTATGCTTAGGATCTGGTACTCGGACAGCTGCCCTACAACCCCAGACCCGTACATAACTCAAGTTGGGTTTCCTTTTGAACCAAAGTTCGTATGGAGAGGACCTGTTCCTTCGGTTAGGAACCCTATTTAAGATATAGCATGCAGTAAGCATGGCCTCTCCCCAAAACCCATCACTAAGTCCCGAGTAGGAGAGCATGGAATTCACCATCTCCTTTAACACTCGATTCCTCCTTTCCGAAACACCATTTTGTTGAGGTGTATAAGGAGCAGTGACTTCATGAACGAGTCCAACAGATTGAAAATAAGTTGGATCAAAGTACTCACCACCTCTATCGGTACGGAGTCTTTTGATCAAAACTCCCTTTTGAGTTTCGACCTCACTCTTATAAATTTTGAATTTATCAAGAGCTTCATCCTTGCTGTGCAACAAGTACACATACATATATCGAGTACAATCATCGATGTACGTCACGACATACTTTTTATTACCCAAGGATGGTGTCGCATGAAAGTCACACAAATCACTATGAACGAGTTCAAGCATACTACTTTCTCTTTGAATATTAGAAAAAGGTTGTCTAGTGATCTTAGTAAGCATGCAAGTTCTACATTTTTCAATATGCTTATTAAACATGGGAATCAGTCCATTATTACACATGTCCAGTAATCTCTTATAGTGAACGTGTCCAAGCCGAGCATGCCACAGAGAGGAACTGTCCTTCGAAGGGACCCGTCCTTCTGATACATCATTATCATGAGTATTGACCATGTGAACAGATGTTGAAACATTAGAAACACTAAGTTTAAACATTCCATTACATAAGTAACCACGTCCAACAAACAAGCCACACTTAGTCAAAATGAATTTATCGGCTTCATACACTTGCCGAAAACCCATCTTATTGAGAACAGGTCCAGAAACTAAGTTCTTTCTAATGCAAGGAACAAATAACACATTACAAAGATTTAAAATCTTTCCAGAAGTAAATTCCAAATCTACTTGTCCATAACCAAGTACAGGTGCCGTTGACTCATTTCCCATGTGAAGGACCCGTCCACTGCTCGTTGTAACAAACGACTTGAACATAGATCTGTCCCTACACACGTGCGACGTAGCACCAGAGTCAATCCACCAAGAAATCTCATCATCCTGCATATAAAATGCCTCAGAAATGTTAGAAACATAATCCAAAACAGGAATAGATTTCAAACATGACACAGTTCCCTGAAAGGGACCCGTCCATTTCTGACCTTGATGAGTACACTGCTCAGGTTCCTTAGAACTCTGACCAGACTTTGGAACTTTACCCTTCTTTGCAGAACGACAATCTCGTTTGAGATGTCCCATCTTGCCACAGCCCCAACATTTGACACCCTTCCCTGGTTGGGACGGTTTCTTGTTAGGTCCACTGTCAGTGTTATCAGAAGAGCGTTTAACACCCTTCCCCTTGTCCCTTTTAGAGGACCCTTCCTCTGTCATATGACAGAGCCAGAAACCTGTGGTTTCTTACCCTTCTCCTGCGCACGAATACCATCTTCGATACGCAAGTGGCTAGCAAGCTCAAGAAGAGATAGATTCTCTTTCTTATGCTTCAACATGTTCTTGAAGTCCCTCCACGAAGGAGGCAGTTTGTCAATGACACTGGACACCGAGATTGCCTCGTCCATCTTCAAGTCATGTTGGGCGAACTGCCCCAAGATACGTTGTATCTCATGGAACTGTTCCATAACAGGACGACTGTCCACCATCATGTACTCATTAAAATTGCTCACAAGAAATTTTACACTGGACGCGTCCTCTGCCATATACTTAGACTCAAGAGAATCTCAAAGTTCCTTAGCAGATTCAACATTTTGATAAATATCAAACAGGGAGTCAGACATACCATTGAGGACGTGTCCTCTGCAGATGTAGTCATCGTTCTCCCACTTGTTCCTGATCCTCAAAGCCTCCACTGAAGAATCATCACCCACCTCAGGAATGGGTGTGGACAGGACATACGCCACCTTCAGGTTGGTCAGCAGGAAGTGCATCTTCTTCTGCCAGCGACGGAAGTCAGTTCCCTCGAACTTGTCCAACTTCTCCATCTTGCTTGCCATCTCACGAACAGTTGCCATGGATCACCGAATACTGATTTCGACTGTTGTTGCTGGTGCGTCCGAAGGAGATATGGCCTTCAGCACCGGTGCTCTCCAAGGACGGGTCCCTAGAGTGCTGCTGCTGTTGCTTCCGGGGATTGATCAAATGGCAACTTGATATCGGTTTGAATCGTGTATTCACTTTCCGAAATCAGTATTTCGCCCCTTACAAAAGCCTTAGGGTTACACGAAATCTGAAGTGAGATAAGACAAACCGGCCAACACCGATCAAGGCTCTTGGATCGAATGTTGATGACGTTTGTTTAGTCTTTTGGTGTATCAATACTAGTGTATCTCAATACCTCTGTGCATGTTGTTTCTTTTCCACTAAACTCAGTCATTCTCAACATATATATCAGGGTCTTAGCAGTTACCCAAAACTGCCACGTTCAGCAGTTACACGTGGGGACACGTTCATGGGGACAGGTCCCATAACTGTTCAACGGTTACACCCACTTGTTCAACAGTTACATAAACTGTTCAGCAGTTATAAAACTGTCAGCAGTTATCTAAACTGTTACAACCAGAGAATGACACACAGGGACGCGTCCGTTGGCACATGAGGACCCTTCACAAGGGACCCGTCCTCATCCAGACAGACAATGATCAATACATTGGTGTATGCATTAGTTCATGTAACAATCATCTCTCATGCGTGGCCACACATGATATATGATAAATACATCTAAAACACCAACAGATATTACCGACGATTTATAAAGAATTACGCACTCATTACACAACCATTATTAAACCTGTTAAGAAAAGATGCTTTTTTGTGGATTCCCCAAGCATCTGCAGCATTTGATGAGGTTAAGCTGGCATTAACCAAAGCTCCAACCTTAGCACTTCCTAATTTTGATAAACGTTTTGAGATTTACTCCGATGCCTCAGGGCATGGCATGGGGGCAATATTAACTCAGGAAAATCAACCTATAGCTTATTTTAGTAAGCAGTTTACATCCACTATGCAGCGTGCCTCTACTTATCATCGTGAACTTTGCGCCCTTGTTACTGCTGTCCAAAAATGGAGACATTATCTGCTTGGAGGACACTTTGTTGTGCATACTGATCATCAACCCTTACGCACAATGCTTTCTCAAGTAATTCACACACCGGAACAACAAAAATGGCTAGCTAAATTGATGGGGTATGATTTTGAAGTCTTATACAAACCGGGTAGCACCAATAAAGCTGCTGATGCATTATCCAGGGTGAATGAAAGTACAATACACTCTTTACAAGGCTACTCCAAACCTGAGTTTAGTCTTTTAAGGACCCTCAGACATGCCATTCAAACAGATCCACATTCAAATAAATTGTTCCAAGACATACAAAGAAACCCAGAAAACTTTCCTCATTACAAACTTCATGAGGGACTTATATTTTACAAGGATCGTTTGTTGGTGCCTGAAGATTCAACCTTACGTAATCTTTTACTTCACGAGTATCATGACACTCCTATTGGAGGCCATGCCGGGATTCAAAGATCATATGCACGAATCAGCTCCCATTTCTTTTGGCCTCACCTCCGAGAGGATGTCCAGACATATGTTCAAAAATGTGAGGTATGTCAACAAGTTAAATCAATAAATACTAAACCACAAGGCTTTCTACAACCTTTACCTTTACCAAGTGGCGTGTGGAGGGATTTATCAATGGACTTTATCACCCAACTTCCACCATCTGAAGGGAAAACAGTGATCCTTGTGATTGTCGATCGACTTTCAAAGTACAGTCATTTTTCTCCACTGACAGCAGGATTCACGGCTGAAAAGGTTGCTAAGGTCTTTATCAAAGACATTATACGGCTACATGGAATTCCTAATAGCATTGTGTCCGATCGCGATCCTATTATCATGAGTATATTCTGGCGGGAGTTGTTCCGATTGCAGGGCACTGCTCTATTGCGAAGTAGTGCTTATCATCCTCAAACAGATGGACAAACTGAAGTACTTAATAGAATTCTGGAAGACTACTTAAGGTGTTATGTTCATGACCACCAGCGCAATTGGCTAGAGATGTTACCTTGGGCTGAACTTCATTATAATACGGCAATGCATTCCGCTACAAATATGACCCCGTTTGAGGCAGTTTACGGCTATCCACCACCAACTATCAAAGAGTATATTCCAGGGCTTGCATCAAATATTACGGTTGATCACCTACTTACTATGCGAACCCAATTATTAAACCAGCTTCAAACTAATTTACAACGTGCGCAACATAGAATGCAGCAACATGCAAATAAACGTCGTGTTGATGTTGAGTTTCAAGAAGGTCAATGGGTGTATGTCAAGCTCCAGCCATATAGACAAAAATCTGCTCGTGATCGTCGCTGCTCAAAACTAGCGAAAAGATACTACGGACCGTTCAAAATCATCGAGCGTATTGGTAAAGTTGCTTATAAATTAGAGTTGCCAACACATGCAAAGATACACAATCAAAGAAACACGTGGGTGAACCAACCCTGGGAACTAGTACCTGGCCGGAGGTATTTAACGGCTCCAACCCCATCTTACAACCTGAACACATACTAGCAATGAGACGTATTCAAAGACAAAATCAATTTGTCACACAAGTACTTGTCCAGTGGCAGCACCAAGCACCTGAAGATGCTACTTGGGAGGATTTCGCCGTTATTAGAGAGCAATTTCCAAAAGTTCACCTCGAGGACGAGGTTCTTCTCGACGGGGGGAGTACTGATGCAAGTAAAAGTGGCCAGCTAAAGATGGGACGGAGTGCACGGCAGAAGAATCGTTCATCCAAATATCCTGAACAAGAATTTATTACTAATAATGGTATCAACAGAAGAGACAAAGGCAAAGCATTAGCTGGTAATTGAATGGACAAGAATCAATGACTTAGCATACAAATCGCTTACTACTGTATGCTATATATTAGTATGAATATTTCTGAAATGAATAAGAACAATTTACAATCTTCTAATTCCAACCTTCCTTCTCATATAATTCTTCCCTTTCTTTTATCTTCATCCCTTCTATTCTTCTGACTTCGCATCAGAAGGAGAATATAAATGATATGGGAATCACATGATCTGTGCCTGAGTTTTGAAGCAGAGTTTTGTACCTCTGACTAGCTGCTCTTGATACCACTGTTTGAGTCTCTCAGCATTAACTGCTTGAAGCATTAAAGTAGTCAATGCAGAAGTGAAAAGGTTGTAATATTCAAAATGCGAACTCCAGACGATGTATGAAGTTAGAGAATTAGGGTTCACGTGGACAGTCACTGGACAATAGAACGGATGCTGACATTATATGTCATTGCAGAGCAGAGGGACGATGTATGGACTCGCCAGAAATCGTGATTTTCAGGCAGTAGAATTAATGGGATCTTCCATGTCATAGCATGGTCTATTTATTATGCTATGACAAATACTATCACTCTTCATATAGTGACACTAACCTGTGATTTATTACCAAACAGAAATATTGTGTGTTTACGAATTGGCTAATAAATAAATTCCCAGTAGCTGATTTCAAATACACGAGTTATAGGTGAGAGTAAACAGGTTCTCCTTTACCAGAAAAACCTTAATCATCATTGACACCCTCAGCAAACTATCAGTTACCAAGAAAACATTACAGATCCATAAAATACCAAGGGACCAATGCATACATTTTTTTGGGAGGTTGACTATTCTTTGGAGCAGGTCATAGTTTGCTTACTTGTCAAGTAATTGATAGATGTCTGCCACCAGCTTGGGGGATCTTTCACAATGATAAATGCAATCCAAAGCCTCATTTCTGGTCTTCTGGTGGTTGTCATCCAGTATCATCCTATTCTTGTACATTAAGGATACACCCATGTTGTCCCAAAATCTGCTCTGAGGATACACACCCATAGAGGAAGAATAAGAGATTGCAATCCACTTGCAGTTTTCATGCATAATCTTATACTAGTTTTAAGCAGGAGGGTAGTAATAAGAGATTGCAGTATAAAAAGTTTATACCGCTGTAAGGATCAAGAGAAAGCTACCAAAGAGATAGCAGTCCAAGGAGTACTGAAAATCTGAAATACTCGAGGATCAAATTAGTCCACCAGATGTGCCATTTTGTAGCGTAATAAGCTTTCCAAAACTCATTCACCTCAGCCATTTGCTTGGACAGGTAGCAATGATCCAAATCACACACAATCTCCCTGCAGACGTTGTTAAACAATTTAGCCACATTTTCCATGCTTCCTAAGGAATGGTTGATGATCTCATATTGATGAAGAATTTTGACATCTTTGGCTGTGTTTATCAGGCCGTCGAAGAACATGAAGAAGTTAGTGAAGTATGGCTCGGCACCTTGGTCACATTGCTCATATGCCAAGAAGTTGAGGAAGATTGGAACCGTGTTGTCGTTGATGTACAGTGGTGGGATGTGTAGGACGCCTTTGGAGAAACTAATGTCTAGGAGGTTATGTTTTTCTTTTCTCTTGAATTTAATTCCTGCTTCCTGCAGCTCTGAAACACAATGGATCAATTGCTTGTCTTGTTCTACTCGAACTGGGTTGGATGGCATTTTATGTCTCAAGATGGTCTATTGAGGTTCTTGTACTATATGCTTGTTGGGCCTTAGTTTTGATGGATGACAAACACTAAGGACTAATATGGCTTTGAGGTTTAATGTGATATGCAGGAAACAAATTAAGAAAGTTCTACTTGCTAAAGAAAGAAGAAGCAATCAAAAGAATAGGCAGCCGCGCCGACTTTAGAAGGCAGCATTAATGAAGGAGATCTTGAGAGCATTAATTGCATAACAAACATGGAAAGCAAATCTGACTTGAGCATTTATGACGAGACAAATTAAGAAAGCAGAATCTGATTGGAGAACAAAAGAAGACAGAATACAAGAAGTATAAAAGAGAGAGTCCGACGGCTTTGAAGGGCTGCGCGAGATCCGAGAGCAAGAGAAGAAGATTTCTTTGAGCTAGATCGTCGTGCACGTTGCTGAGAAAGTTGTTCGAGAGTTCGTGTGGTGTGAGCTTCGTTAGGTTGAGTTTACGAGTTGCAAGTATTGTATCTAGTCGTTGTAGGCGATAGATAGTACGTTGTAATAGTCAAACAAGCATACCTTAAAGAAGCGTCATACGCATTCAAACCCTTCTCCGGAAGGTAGTGGTTTTACGCAGTAGTCTGGTTGGCTATTGTGGTTTCCACTATAAATCGTGAGTCTTACTTTCAGTATTTATTTAATTTAATTCCGCTGCGTTAACTGTTAACTGCAAACCCTCTCAGGGAACCCATAACTGAGTTACCTCAGAGGGAACGCTAACCTACGATCCAACAATTGGTATCAGAGCAGGTGCTCTAGATTTGTGTTAGCATTGCAGGTATAGATGGCAACTAGCAACTCAATCAACGACTCATTCTGGAAACCTCCAACACTGAACCCTGGAGAGTTTGACTGGTGGACTCAGCAAATTGAAGCCCATGTTCTTGGATGGGCAGTTATGGAGGTGATCGAGCAAGGTCCAATCCCTATTGTAGACTCCAAAGACCCAACTAAGGAAAAGAATAGGGAGGACTACACTGATGCAGATTACAAGCTTGGAAAAGAACAATCGGGCCAAAAAGATTCTATATGCTTCTCCTCACCCCTGGTGATCTAAAGAAGGTCATGAAGTACAAGACTGCTAAGGATATTTGGAATGGATTGACCAGACTGTACGGAGGAAACGATGATATCAAAAGAATAGAATTCTGGCAGCTTCAAGAGACTATGAGAGTGCCCTCCAAGGGAACACAGAATCGCTGAAGACTTTCACACTCGATTTCAGACTTATGTTGGGCAAATGGAGTTCTTGGGTGAAGTGATCCCTGAATGGAAAGTCACACATCACTTCCTTCAAGCGCTGAACTCCAAATGGGATGTAGTAACCCTTGCACTACAAGCTCAGAGTAATATCAAGAGAATTACGCTTGAAGAATTGGTGGCTAAACTTCAGAGTCATGCTGGCATCATTGAAAGGAAAAATGCAAGAAGAGAACCTGAGCGAGCAAAGTCCATTGCACTGAAAATTGAAGAAGCTTTTGATCTAGCTCAGACTGACATGGGATAATGACATTCAGGACGAGAAACTGCACTCATGACAAGAGCTTTCAGGATGGCAACCCTCAGAAGGAACCAGGGAGAAAGAAAATGCAGAAACTCTAAGGGAAACAAGAGCAACTCGAGAAAAGTTTGATGACAAGGAAGTCATCTGCTATCACTGTCAGAAGAAGGGACACCGTATTGCAGACTGCAGAAGCAAGAAAAGAGGAGAGCCCCCTGCACAGAACACCAAGCAGGCGATGCTTACCGCCTGGGGTGAATCCGACCCTGACAGTGAAGATGAATTACCTGTTAAGGAAGAGTGCCTAATGACTGGTCAAGGATCCAGCCAAGAACCATCTGAGGTAAATAACATTGATCTTTCTGATGATTTTGATTTTACTGACTCAGATTATATAGATGTGATTAGAGGTCTTCTTGAGACCAATGACAAGCTGAAGAAAACCATCACCAGTAAGAATGAGGAGATTGAACTACTGAAGAAAGGCATGGTAGACTCTCAGTGTCGCACATGTGAGGAAAGTGTCAAGGAGACACAAATACAGGAAGAGTTGCTCATCTAGAAACTGATAATGAGGAACTCCGTCACTCCCTAAAATGTGCCAGAGCAACAGAGGATGAGGTAAAGGACAAATTGGTCAAGGAAATGGCCGCCTAAAGCTGGAAGAGACCAGCAAGGACTATGGGAAAAGGTTTGTCAGATCGGTGTAGGATACACTCAAGAAGGAAGGAACATTGGATCTAAGTGATAACCCTGAAGGCACAGAAAAGGGTGAGAGCTCACGAGATAAAGGAAAAGGAATTGCTTACCCTACGCCACAATCTGTTCCATTTGATGCAAAGTGGCCACAAGATCTGGAAAGAACAGGCCACAAACCCTAGGCCACCCAAGGTAGATCTCATTGCTGCTAGAGACAAAAGATCGATACCAGCTGGAAGAAGCAAGTATGTTGGACTAAAAGCCACAAGGTATGCTGGCATTGTGGAAGGGATGGTCACTTCATAAGAGACTTGCCACAAACTGAGAGATCGTGAGAGAAACAGAGTAAGGTATGAAAGGGAACCAAGCTATCCCTCCCAGGGAAGTCTGTACCGCTACCCCCACAGGGTGCTCTGATACAGACGCAGAGTTCCTTTCCAGGAACAGACAGATGAGGCTGCAGAGACAGAATCTTACTATGTCGGAACAGAACCCCGACAAACTCCTAGACGTAGATTAGATTAAACTGTGATTTTAATTCTGGTTCTTCATTTACCTTTACTAAACCCAGTAGACCCAAGTTTGTCTGGGTCCGTAAGAACTGACCTTTCCTTTGCAGGTAAGAGTGACAGAAGATCCATGGTACATTGATAGCGGATGCTCAAGACACATGACTGGAAACGACGCATGGTTCATCACTCTTACTTACATGTCCGGAGGATCCATATTCTTCGGAAACAAAGGTATTGGTAAGATACAGGGTATAGGTAAGGTTGAAATTTCAAAAAAATAAAAATAGATAATGTTAGTTTAGTTGATAGCTTACGGTTTAATCTCTTGAGTGCCTCACAGTTATGCATGAATGGTACAAATGAACTTATACTGACGACTAACGAATGCATTCTGAGGTGTTTAAGTTCAGGGAAACTATTCTAAAGGGATCAGGAAAAATGAGCTTTACATGTTAGATCCAAATTTCATCCCTGACGAGGAAATCTGTCTAGCCACAGTGCATGATGATACTCTCTTATGGCATAGAAGACTAGGACATTTGTCTGAAGCTTCTCTCCAAGCTACACAAAAACGAACTGGTTACGGGACTACCAAAGTAGAAAGAGAATTCAATGGAGTCTGCGATGCATGTGCTAGAGGAAAACAGCCAAGGACATCCTTCAAATCAAAACAAGTTGTAAGTACCGCTGCACCTCTTGAGAAAATACATATGGATTTGTGCGGTCCTGTGAACATCATGAGCAGAGGAGGAAACAGGTATATCTTAGTTATTGTTGATGACTATTCTAGATTTACATGGACCCTGTTCCTCCCGTCTAAAGATGAAACTTACACTGAGTTTGAAGCATGGCTGAAACGGATAGAGAACAAACTGAACAAACACTTAATATCCATCCGTACTGACAATGGAACCGAGTTTCGAAACTCGAGTTTTATCTCACTTTGCAGGGAACGAGGTATTGATCACAACTTCTCGGCCCCCAGAACTCCGCAACAGAATGGCGTGGTAGAAAGAAAGAACAGAACTTAGAGAATATGGCCAGATCTATGCTGATAGGAGTTCCGTTCCGAAGAATTTCTGGGCAGAAGCGGTGAATGCAGCAAGTTACATCCTGAACCGAGTGTCACTAAGACCCCTGATAGGGAAGACACCTTATGAACTGCTGTTTGGAAGGAAACCCAGTGTGGGACATCTGAGAGTGTTCGGCTGTAAGTGCTATGTTCATAACAATGGAAAAGAAAGCTTAGGAAAGTTTGACCCAAGGAGCGATGAGGGAATTTTTGTTGGCTACTCAATCAACAAGAAGGCATATAAGGTTTACAACAAAAGGCTCCGCAAGGTTGAAGAAAGCATCCATGTGACTTTTGATGAAACTAATACAACTGAAGATCGTGTGGCAGACGATAATTCAGAGTTTTTAGTAAATGAGGATGATCTTCAACTACACTGGGATACGGATGCAGATCCAGAGGTAGCACAGACAGCTGACCCTGTCGAAGAAGGTGAGAATGCTATCCCTCAGGAGGATAACAGGGAGGAAGCAGAACTTCAGGGGGAACAAGAAGGTGAACTCCCTCTCGAGGAAGGCTTGGACGAAGCTGAAACAGAACCAGCAGCCACTAGGAGTGGACGACAGATCAGACCACCGTCCAGATTAAGAGATTATGAGTGCTACACCTCTCAAGAAGCATAAGCCTATCTGCCTTTGTCTCACTTGCTGAACCTAAGACGGTTTACGAGGCCTACGTGACCCTGACTGGGTCATGGCCATGCAGGAAGAACTTCACCAATTTGAACGAAACAAAGTTTGGAGATTGGTCCAAGACCAGAAGGTAGGAAAATCATTGGGACGAAATGGGTCTTTCGAAATAAAATGGATGATAAAGGAGTAGTTGTGAGGAACAAGGCTCGTCTTGTGGTAAAAGGATACAATCAGCAAGAGGGAATAGACTACGACGAGACGTTTGCTCCGGTAGCTCGACTGGAAGCTATCAGGCTGTTGATAGCATATGCCACCCATCACAACTTCACTTTACAGCAAATGGACGTAAAGACAGCTTTTCTTAACGGGGAACTCAAAGAAGATGTTTACGTGAGTCAGACACCGGGTTTTGAGAATACAGATTTACCTGATCACGTTTATATCTTGGACAAGGCACTATATGGACTAAAGCAGGCTCCCCGTGCCTGGTACGAAAGGCTGTCGACATTTCTACTATCGAATGGTTATGTGCGAGGAAAGATAGATAAGACCCTCTTCCTTCTGAGGGAAGGCAGAGACACACTGGTAGTTCAGATCTATGTGGACGACATCATTTTTGGATCTTCAAATGACAATCTGGTCAAGAGATTCACTCAGCTAATGGAAAGCGAGTTTGAAATGAGTATGATCGGTGAGCTCAAGTTTTTCTTAGGACTACAAGTTGAACAAGGAAAGGACGGAACAAGAGTTCATCAACAGAAATGACATGGAATCATCAAAGCCGATGCATACACCTATGTCCCCAAATGATTCACTCGGAAAGGATGAGAGCTCACCCCCTGTAGACCCAACGGTGTACAGAGGGATGATAGGTTCGCTTTTATATCTTACAGCCAGTAGACCTGATATCTTATTCAGTGTGTGTTTGTGTGCCAGGTTTCAGAGTGACCCAAGGGAGACACACATCAAGGCTGTAAAAAGGATCCTGAGATACCTGAGAGGGGCAGACGATCTATGTCTGTGGTATCCCCGAGGAGGTAACCTTACACTTATTGGTTACACTGACGCTGACTATGCAGGTTGCCGAATGGACAGAAAATCAACATCAGGTATGGCACAGTCGCACTTTCAACCGCGGAGGCAGAGTACGTAGCAAGTGCCGCTTGTTGTGCACAACTACTATGGTTGATGCAACAGCTAAGCGACTATGGAGTTGAGGTTAAGTGTTCGACTATATTTTGTGATAATACTAGTACATTTGCATATCAAAAGATCCAGTACACTTTTCACGTACTAAACATATTGAGATAAGATATCACTTCTTACGTGATTGTGTTGAAAAAGGGTTAATCAGGATGGAATACTGCCCACCGGAACGACAAGTAGCAGATATCTTCACAAAGGCATTGCATAGAGAACCTTTCGAGAGACAGCGTTTAGAGCCGGTATGATCTCTTTAAACTAGCTGTACCCAGTCGTGCATGATATTTCCCTCGATGATTGACTAGGTTGGCATGCAGACAAAGCTTGATTTCAATTCTGCATTATCATTAGCACGCTTGATTGATTGACACTGATGTACGTTATATGTCATCATATATACTAGTTTGGATATGAAATAGCAATTGTTAATGTCATGCAAGTAATTTTCTTGAATAGCCTATGTGAAGAACATCATAATTTGAACCCTTATTACAAGCCTAGATGTTCTTCCAAACTAACCCTAGGCGCATACACTTATGAGTTCCAATTGCCACCTTGTTTTATTTTGGAACTTGATTGCATATGTCATGTCATATTTATTGTTTTGGTTGAGTGTAACATATTTGAATCACTCTGATTATTACCGTGTTACACACCCTTCCAACCATGAGACAAAGCTGGGTTAGTGGAGATTGTGGCCCAATCGGATGAGGTAATTAAATGAGGAGGATATCTGGGTAATTAATGCGCCGACCAAAAGGCAACTAGCGGGTAAATTCGCACGATTCTCAATGCCGTTTATCGAAGGTCAAAGATCAAATTTTGAAATACAATTTGGCAACCCTAGATTCACAGACATTCACTCACAAATCACTTACCAACTCTTCCGACATCTCACAATGGAGGCACATTCTAGCACCGAAGCGAACCGCGCCTACGAAGCCCTAAGAGCTCAGGGTTGGGCTGACGAGCAAATCAAAGACATGCTCAACAAGCCAACAGCAGACCACGACGATGTTGAGGTTATTGGGAAAAGTCAGTCTCGCCCCAAAACCAGAGCACAGACATCGCGGAAGAGAAAGGAAAATACTCCGTCTCCACCACCCAAAGCTAAGAAACCCACACAAAATCGGACAAACTCAAGGACAAGGTCCTGCTCGGGCAATGATGGAATATGGAGGAGAAGTGCAAGCAGATCCCTGAGGCTACTGATATGTCAGGTAGAATCCATTATTCCGATGCCCATTTGATGAAAAGTCCTCACTGAGTATAAGTTAGAAGGTTGTGGAAGTTGTAATGCTCAACGGATTAGGAGCGTTGTTTAGAAGAAACAGCTGTGATGTTGAAATGTAAGAATTATAGTTCTTATTCGCTGGATGTTAAGGGAAGTGATGGTAGCCACATCTGTGTGAATGGTGATGTGCATGCTTTCCAACAAGCAGCTGACAGTGGTTCGACGTGCCTACACTGGTTTGAGGAATATGCCAAGGGGAGATGGCCTAGCACGCTTAGTGAAGCACCTAAGCAGTGCCACTCGAGTGTGGAAATCCGGAATGACACGAACACTGGGAACGTCCAAGATGGGAGTGCACAACAGGACGTGCACGGTTTGGGTCTAATGATCCTAAAAAGGTAAACACAATGTAGTTCAGATTCTGGATTTTTGCTCACTGATAACTGTTAAGGAGAATCCTTCAATTATCCGAAAAATTGTTATGATGCATATGAGCCATGTGAAAAGGCAGTGGGAAACATGTGCTTCCGTATCCAAGTATTGTGAAAATTATTCTTCAAAAAGTGTTGCGTCTATGAGCCCAAGAGGAGGAACAAGCTTGGAAGGCTTCAAGGAGGAGAACCTGAACGCCATGGGGTGGAATTTCAAGACAGATTATGGCTGGTACAAGGAAGGGATGCCACCACCCATGGAATGGTACCAAGCTCGGGGAGATGAGACTCAGGGAGAGGAAGAACCAGCAGCTGCAGAACCAGTGGTTGAGACCAGCACCAAAGACATCACTCCTATTGTGGAGATGATCACAAGGGTTGAGGCGACATTAGCTAACATCACTACTACCCTTGATTCTTTGGATGCTAGGGTGAAGGTGATTGAGGGACAAGTGATCAAGGCCAGAGAATCCGCGGACCTAGTGCTGACCAACAACATCGTGACTAAGGAAGAGTTCACGAAACTCTTCAAGCAGATGCACTATGTCGGAACAACTCTCATGGATCACTTCAAGGACATCTTCCGCAACTTCTGACCCAGCAGCGTCTCATGGTTCCCAGCTTGATTCCCTACCACATCAGCCCCTTTGTTTCTGAAAATTTTATTTGAACTTACATTGACAATGCCTTTTGCTGTTTTGTTTTTGAACTTGTATGTTTGGTTGACATTTTATGCCATTGGTTTCTTTTAATTGTGCGTGTTTTATGTTAACTGTGTTGTTGATTATCATGCTTGCTTGCTGCCCTTTTCGATGATGTCAAAAGAGGGAAGTATTACTAACACACAGGTACATGGTTTGAGGGGGAATGCCAAGTTCTGAGACTGTTTCTCTTAAGGGTTATCGTGCATACCCTGAGGGGGAAGTCTGATACTTGGTGCATACCCTGAGGGGGAAGTCTAGTACCCTGAGAGGGAACAGTTCTTAAAGGGGTATTTCATTTCAATATCTGATAAATGCTTTGATGGATTATACTGATTCAGATTATTGCTTATGTGTGATTGCTTATCTGTGATAGTGGTTTGTCATCATCAAAAAGGGGGAATTTTGTTGGGCCTTAGTTTTGATGGATGACAAACACTAAGGACTAATAATGCTTTGAGTTTTAATAAGATATGCAGGATGCAATTAAAGGAACTCTACTTGCCAAAGAAGGAACGAATTTAAGAAGCAATCAAAAGAATAAAGGAACAATAGGCAGCCGCGCCGACTTTGGAAGGCGGCATTAATGAAGAGATCTTGCAAGCATTAATTGCACATCAAATAAGGAAAGCAAATCTGAATTGAGCATTTATGATGCGACAAATTAAGAAAGAAGAATCTGATTGAAGAGAAGAAGAAGGCAGCATACGAGAAGTATAAAAGAGAGAGTCCGACGGCTTTGAAGGGCTTGCGCGAGATCCGAGAGCAAGAGGAGAAGAGATTTCTTTGAGCTAAATCATCGTGCACGTTGCTGAGAAAGTTATTCGAGAGTTCGTGTGGTGTGAGCTTTGTTAGGTTGAGTTTACGAGTTGCAAGTATTGTATCTAGTCGTTGTAGGCGATAGATAGTACGTTGTAATAGTCAAACAAGCATACCTTAAAGAAGCGTCATACACATTCAAACCCTTCTCTGGAAGGTAGTGGTTTTACGCAGTAGTCTGGTTGGCTATCGTGGTTTCCACTATAAATCGTGAGTCATTATTTTCAGTATTTAATTTACTTTAATTCCGCTGCGTTAATAGTTAACTACAAACCCTCTCAGGGAACCCATAACTGAGTTACCTCAGAGGGAACGCTAACCTACGATCCAACAGAGCCTTTTACTACTAACGTCCAAGGCTTTTTCCTCGTGCTGGCCATCTGTCATACGGCTATATCCAACATAGATGAAAAAAAACAGGAAAGGTTTTGTATGAAGCTGAATCACCTGACGAGGCAGCTTTTGTAATTGCTGCACGAGAATTGGGGTTCGAGTTTTATACCAGAACTCAAACTAGTATTGTTCTACACGAGTATCTCACATTACTACTTGATTTTTTGGAGGCATATTTTTGAACCTGCATTATACGAAAATATGATTGTTAAGCAAAAAAGACTCTGTTAACTCCATATGATAAGATTCTCTATGACTCGATTGACTAATTACATATATGACAAAATGAGTTTGTATGAACTAAATACGAAGATGAATACATGGCTACAACTAAATTAATGCTTGTCTCAGTCTCACCCCAAAATGATTGAAGAGTATTCTTTAGTATGTGTGCAACACAAAGAACAAAAAAGTGTCTGATATTCATAATGTAATTTGTCTTTGTTACATGACAGTGTGAAAATGTGTTTTCTAATCTATGCATGTTTGAGTTCTCCATAAAGTGTGGTACAAGAAATGCACTGTTAATTCATATTACAAACTGATGGCCATAAAATGTAATACAGTTTTAGATTACAAATGATGTATAAAACCTGCAAATGACCACTGCTTATATCTTATAAAAGCTTAAAAAATCAGACCTGCACAAAACTGTTTAGCTTATATAAGAACTACATTTGATAGAGAAACAACACATGTGATAAGAAACAAGTGCTCCGAAACTTACAAATGCCAAGTGTCTTGATGTTTCTTTGTGAAATGATGTGTTTTGGCGTGATTTGAATTGAAAACAATCAATATCAAAACACTGGAGGTCCTTGCGAGAAAACCTACATCAATTATAAGTAAATTAGTAACTCAGCCATTTGATAAAGAAACCCAGACATTTGATAGACAAACAACACCGAAACCCAGACATTTGATAGACAAACAACACCGAAACCCAGACATTTGAGAAACAAATGAACTACAAAATAAAACTCTAAAATCAATACAAGTTGATTCAAAACATTAGTGATAAGAACGGATGTGTTAGTACTATATTCTGCACCAAAGATGTGCAATAGTACATGTGACAAATGGTTTGGCAAAACTCAAGTAGAACACTTAACAAAACACCCTCATAGGTAAACATCACTGCTGCTCAAGACGACCGAACACATGATCTGGAACAGAAACTTGCACAAGGACAGAAGGAGACAAGATTACAAAATCTCTGAAAATCCGCCTCAATAAATAACAGGAAGAAGTTAAAGCTCACTGTTACCATAGCTGGATCAGAACGTTATGGATGACATAATGATGGAATAATGTCGACATAATGACGACATGATGAGGATATCAGTATTAAAAGCATACTTGAAGAATCAATTAAGGGGTGTGTCAAAAAGTGATTCAAAAGGAGATATTCCATACATCCAGAGGTGTAGAGAAAGAGAAGAAGGGTGGAAAAACCCCGCAGAGGAAGAAAGCTTCATTCTACACAAAAAGGTAACCTCAAGGAAGCTTATCAATATCGGTGCTTAAAGTCTGTTCGAGAGGGAGATGCTGAACAGAGAGTTGAATACTATCTCAAGAACGACCATAACTGAAGAGCTGGTCAAGTGGAAATCTGAGGTTGGATCTCAGTCGTGATAGAGGTGGAGTCTTTCTCGCTTATTCACGTAGAACACATTACAGTGGTAGTTCAGAGAGAGAGTCTGTCTTACATAACAAGCCGTTCAAACAATAGTGAATTTGTTTCCACTTGGCTTGGAGGATAAGCCCCCCTGATCAGCTCACATTGAGCTGAACTGGGTTACAAAACTTTATGTGTCAGATTTACTCTATGTTTGAGTTTTTACATTCCAGGTCAAACAACACCTTGAACAAGGCTTGAACACAGAAACCGATTAACCACATAGAGCTGTCAATTTCAGGATGGAACGACAGCCGACAAAACCCTAACCGCAGCCGGCGAAATCCACACTCAATTCGGTACCGATTTCACATCATCAACTTTTGTGATATCCTCACCGTAGCCGAAACCAAACTCGATTCCTACCCTCACCACTTACAAGAATACGACTATCTTCTTTTTTCACTCGATTCCTGCCCTCGCCACTCGATTCCTAACCACTCACAAGATACGACTATCTTGTTTTTTACTTTAATTATATTTGATTAAAATAATGAATTTTTACTATTTAATTAAATTAGATTAAAATAAATAAATTAGATTTCCATTACGTTTCCATCTCATTTCCATCGTATTTTCATCAACTTTCCATCTCATTTCCATCACAAAAATATTTTTAGAAATATTTTTCATCTAATAATGGAATTGTAATGGAAACGCCCTGGAAACTTTCATCACATTTCCATTAATATATGCGTCGGAAAGTATTAGGAATATGCGCCGGAGCATTGCCGGAAGGGTAACGAAAACAAATAATATTTATATATGGAATTAAATGTATTAGAAAAATAATGGAAAGTAAATGGAAGAGTGCCAGAATTTCCATTACATTTCCACGTCTTGTTTGCGCCGGAAATAATTTTCGAAAATGCGCCGACAAGTCACTGGAAAAGTAACGATATTAATTAAAATTTTATCTTAAATGAGATGTGTCAGAAACCGATGGAATGTTGATTGAAATGTGCCGGAAATATTTCCGGCGACTTCTATGTGCTGGAAATGTTGCGCCGGAAATTTCGTCAAAATTTGTAGTGCCTTTAATTAGGCCATCACAGTATCTCAACTATTGATTTACATTAATCAAACAATTGGGATTGGTAACCATCATTCCTTAACCGACGCATATTTTTTGCTAATTCATTACAAAATCAATTAAAAATTAGTTTTAATATCCACCGTTAGATTAATGAAATCAACGGTTGAGATATTGTCTCTATATCTCACATTAATTAATGTTTTCCTAGAACTTAGCCCTTATATTACATATTATGTACAATAATATTGATAAATGAAATAGAAAATTTTGAAAAAATAATTATAAAATTGAATAGTAAACTATGTTAGTTTAAGAAAAATGGTATGAATGTTAGTTTGAGAAAATGAAAGTCCAAACTTGGTTAGTTTGAGTAAATGAATCCAAACTTGGTTAGTTCGGGAAAGAGATTCTTTAAGTTCTCTAGCATGGCCTATTTATGGTCTATTCCCTTCTAAACTTAATTTTATTTATTTCCACTAACATTCACCCTTAAAAGACGCAGAATTTGAGCTATTACATTAGGACTTTAACCAAACTGAAGCTTTAAGAGAATTGCTAGTGCAAAACCTTTGTACGATTTTCCTGAAATTTACTAGGTTAATGAGACTCCATTCGAAAATAAATTGGAATCCACTAGTATCTGTCCTATATATGTAAAGCAGGAATGAGTGAATAGACGATTTCTTTTAAAATCATAATTCAACTTCCTAAATTACCCATACTCCACTTCAGATTTCTATATTTGTTATGTTAATTACACACTTCCTATAAACTACAAGATACAGAGCAAAGAGCACTGGGCTTCTGATAGAAATGAGGTCATCCGAAGAAGATGCAGGAGTATGATGTCAGAATTGGACCCATACTGACTTGTAGTATAGTAAAAATCTAAGATTTATCAAATCTTAGATTAAATATTTACAAGTAAACTAACTGGATATATACAAGAGAAAACCCTATTTTTGAACTATTTATGAACTTGAGATACAACATTTAAATTAATAAGAAGTCCAAATCAATTATTCCTCTTATTCCGAAGCAAACTCATTTAAATCTATTAGAAAAAGGGCTAATATAGAAGTTACAATTGATTTTTTCGTAAATTTACAATTAGTAAAGAAATAATTATTGATGATTGTCAATAGATTAACTTACTGGCCTTACCGCAAACATGATATTGAGGAACGAGATAAGCTTATCCAATATCAGGGAGAAATGTAGAATGAGCCACACACTCACACTCATTGCCTACTAAAACTAAAATACACTTCCTTTAGATTTCTCAGCATACCATTAGATACACAAGTTCAAGCAAGAGTACATCAAAATGGCCTCAACAAACAACAACTCTATCCGCGGCCATGCGAGTCCCAAGCTCTAACAAATCACCATCATCTTCATTATTCAAGCCACTGCCTGCAAGATTCTCATCCAAGCCAGTTTTGTTTACCAGATCAGTCAGCGCAACTTTGAGAGTTAATGCTTCTATAACTGAGAAATTGGCAACAGGAGTGACAGCGGGTGTTCTGACAGCAGCCATGATGGTGCCTGATGTAGCCGAGGCTGCAACTAGTGCCTCACCCTCTCTGCAGAATTTCTTGTTTAGTATTTTAGCTGGTGGTGCTGTGCTCACTGCCATTTTTGGTGCTGTCATTGGTGTCTCCAACTTCGATCCTGTTAGAAGAACTTAAATTCCATGTTACCTGCAGTTGTGTTTTCTTATCGATGACACTAGATTTACGTATCTATTTATCCGCATTTATACTTGTCAAAATTATTTTTAACAAGTAAATCACAGTACAAAGTGCCTAATTTAAAAGTAACATCTAATAATCATGTCAAGATTTCAAAAGGCAATTACATAATGCAAGGAATTCGGAACTTTCGAACTACTAAAACTCATCTGTTGCTCGGTTTGAGTACCTATTTGCAGTTTGTTGGCTGTTTTTTTGGCTGGAGTGTGTCCTATCTTGCCTCTACTTTTTTAATTGTGAAAAATTACGATCGGACTTGATCAGAGCTACGACAACACAGCGTGCAATGTCCTTTATGCACCAGTCAATTCACCAATCACTGAACTGTTCCTGTGAACTTGATCCAGGATAACACACTGTGTGTTAGTAAAAATCACTAAATAATCATAACTGTTTACCAGCTTACTTACAGAAATCTGGTTACATTTGAAATCTGGTGCATAAAGGACATTGTGCAAGATCGGGTCCTTGTTAACTAAATGCTTCCCAGCAAAATTGACATAATTGACAAGTCCATTTGACAGAGTGATGGAACAAGGTCTTGGCATTTGATACACTTCAGTCATCAAATTCATGTTGGCACTCATTGCAATGTGCAGGGTCATACAAAAGAGTATTGTTACAAGCTGATAGGATATCTGACGAGTACGTCGTTGAGTGCTGCAAACTTGTCCCGACTCTCCTACTAGTATAGTATTGGCAAGCTGGGGTCGAATCCACAGGGAACGGTGGGAAGTCGTCTTTTGATCTACAACTAAAACTGGGGTTTGTAAGTGAAAGCAATTAAAAGAAAACAGTTGCGCAAATGGAACTGGCGCATAATCAGAAAACAGTTACGAAAGATGCTAATAATAACAAGAGAGATGAGCTCGGTTCAGATTCTTCACTATGACTTTCCATGTTTATCATTGGTTACTAAAGATACATGATATGATGTTCACGTAGGTTAAGGTCCTGTCACAGCTTAATAACCTACACATACATTCCAGTCAAAGTCCGTATGATATTATTACTCAATCTAGTCTAGTCGACCACGAATCCGGTCAAGGTAGCTATCAACTATTCTAGTGTTACTCCTATCATTCACAGTCACGTACTTCTGATAGTTTAACTATAGATAATAGATTCTACAACTAAGTCTGCGGTGCAAGGCTTCGCTTAATTGTCTAACCTAATTATCATGCAATTGAGCTTGGAATAATAATACTAAACTTATCATGCAATTAAGAACAAAACCTCAAAACATGTAATTCATAGATCTGAATCCAAACCGAATTCAGCAAGTTAGCTAGACATGCTCAATGTATACATCTCAAAAGTTAATATTGAACAACTAAAATAACAAAGCAAATCTGATGGACGCGTCGTCTTGCTCGCGTCGGAAGCTTGCGCGCAGATCTCTCTTCTCAAATTGGGCGGCTCTTCACACACTTATGATTTTCTCCATGCTTTGTATTTATAGCTTGCCTTCTAGGGTTTCCACGAAAAAGTAGGCAAGAAAATATATTGGAGATCATCTTTATCTCTAAAAATCAGCCTTGGAAATATTTTATCTCTAAATTCCAGACTTAGAAATATTCTTTGTGCGTGATGACGTCATCGCTCCGAATTTGTCGCTGATTGCTGACATCATCGCTTCCTCTGCTCTGCGCGCCACACTACTCGCGCGCTCGTTGTCCCTTTGTCACTTTATTGTCTTTTGTTACGAGATTCAGCCTTCTTGTTGCACTTTTGTTCTAACTCTTCTAATCAACCTGAGATACAAAACTACACCAAAAGCGTAATCTTATACTGAATATGTTAGAATTATAAGCAGTGTAAAGGACCTAACACAACATACAAAAGTGCTCTATCAATATCCTAGCAACTGGAACTCTGGGAAGAAAGGAGGTAAATCTGGCTCAGGTAATAAACCTACAATGAGTAATGCTGTTGAGGTTATTGAAAAAGGGAAAGGTACATCTAAGGAGGTTACTGTTCCTACAACACCCATTTCACAAGACCAGTTGAATCAATTGCTAGCTACTCAAGAACAGTTGAACAACTTGTTAGCTGGTCTGAGCTCATACAAAGAGAAGGAGTCAAGTGAAGCAAAGGTTCATATGGCAGGTATTTGTTCTAATGCTTTAACCAATCTTGATTATAATTCAGGGATTGTTGATAGTGGGGCTACGAACCATTTTGCGTCAGAAGTGAATTATTGACTGATTTGTATGACTTGATTCAAGTATGTACTGTTCTATTGCCAAATGGTGAAACTATTAAGGTCACTAAGGCTGGAACTTGTTTCTTGGATGGTGGGTTGGTTCTCAAGGATGTTTTGTTGGTTCCTCAGTTCAAAATCAACTTAATGTCTGTTAGTCGATTAACTGCAGACTCCAAATTCTCAGTGTGCTTTACTAATTCGAGTTGTGTAACTCAGGACTCAG
This sequence comes from Sedum album, assembly GCA_006409495.1. Lineage (NCBI taxonomy): Eukaryota > Viridiplantae > Streptophyta > Magnoliopsida > Saxifragales > Crassulaceae > Sedum > Sedum album. Next base: position 14,434 of record QZGG01001509.1, on the reverse strand, counting down.
TTACCCAGACTGTTCTGAAGATTGGCTGAGCATCAGGAGGATTATACTATCTGAGGGGGAGCACTAAGAATCCTGGAAAACAACAGATCAGTTGTGGCTTTGTTAGAAACAAAAATGTGAGTTTGGATGTTTGGCATGATAGAATTGGTCATGTATCAATGAGAAACTTTGCGTCAGTTGTTATCTTCAGTTGTTGATTTGAACAGGGATGATGATGTTAAATGTACCGTTTGTCCTTTGGCAAAACAAACAAGAATGAAATTTGAGTTGAGTAAATCTAGTTCCAGCAGGGTATTTGATTTAATACACTGTGACGTCTGGGGGCCGTTTGCTGTGAAAACTATGTCTGGTGCTCAGTTTTTTCTGACCATTGTTGATGATTTTAGTAGGTGTACCTGGACTTATTTGATGAAGAGTAAGTCAGATGTTACTCAGTTTGATGCAAAGGTTAAAGTCTTACGTTCAGACAATGGGATGGAGTAACTATAATTTGGGTGTTTTTCTTAAAGAAGTGGGATGTACACATCAGACTAGTTGTGAATATACTCCACAGCAAAACGGAGTTGTTGAGAGAAAGCACCGCCATCTGTCGGAAGTGGCAAGAGCTCTGAGATTTCGATCAAATGTACCAAAATTGTTCTGGGGTGATTGCATTTTGACTGCCACATACCTTATTAACAGGACACCATCTTCTGTACTACGTGGTCTTACTCCATATGAATTGTTATTTGGAGTTAAGCCATCCCTTGAGCATTTAAGGGTTTTTGGGTGTCTCTGTTTTGTCGAAACTTCTTAAGTTCATCGAGACAAATTTGACCCTCGAGCTGTTAAAGGTATTTTCTTGGGATATCCAAGTTCTACCAAAGGTTACAAAGTTTACTGTTTAGATTCACATCAAGTTTTGATTAGCTGAGATGTTGTGTTCCATGAATTTATTTTTCCTTATAAGGAAATCTCTTCAGAGTCAGATATAGTGACAAGTCAGCAAAAAGCTATTTCTATTAAATTGCCAGCAGCAGATGATCCATTATTTGATGATCACGTTGATAGGGAATCTCCAGTGATACATCCAGTACCTTCTGTGAATACCAGTCCTAAAGCAGATGTATCTTCTGATTGTATTGTTCCTTTGGTTCCAGCTCTTCGTAAAAGTAATCAGACTGTTCAAGCTCCAGTCTGGCATAAGGACTATATTTGTGGTTCCACTAAATCATCTCCTTATGCTTTGGAAAAGTTATTACTTACAATAAGTGTGCTGCTCCATATAAGGTTTACTTAACTCAGGTGGATTCTATTGTGGAACCAAGCAGCTAGTCCCAAGCTGTGAAGGACCCTAGATGGATTGATGCTATGAATCAGGAAATCAAAGCACTAGAAGATAACAATACCTGGAAATTATCAACATTGCTATGTGGAAAAACTGTAGTAGATTGCAAATGGGTTTATAAGGTGAAACTGAATTCTGATGGAACTGTCGAACATTTCAAGGCTTGATTAGTGGCGAAGGGGTTTACTCAGGTTGAAGGTCTGGATTATCACAATACTTTTGCACCAGTCGCCGAAATGAATACTGTTAGGTGCTTGCTCAGTGTTGCTAGTATTAAGGGCTGGCCTCTGTTTCAAATGGACGTGAATAATGCGTTCCTTCTCGGCCAGCTCACAGAGGAGGTTTACATGAAGCTGCTGACAGGTTTTTACACTTTTGCCAAGCGCAAAGGTATGGTTTATCGTCTATTAAAGAGCTTATACGGTCTTAAGCAGGCTTCCATGCAATGGTTTGCCAAGTTGAGTGAAGCTTTGGCTGAGTTTGGCTTTGTTCAGAGTTTACATGACTATAGCTTGTTTGTGCTGCGTCGAGATGGTGAATTAATCATTCTGTTAGTTTACGTTGATGATATTGTATTGACTAGCACATCTACAAGCTTGATGAATCAGATAAAGGTATTCATTAACAGTCACTTTAAGATCAAGGATCTGGGAACTTTGCACTTCTTGGGATTGGAAGTTGCAAGGAACTCCATTGGTATTTTCTTAAACCAACGCAAATATGCTTTATCTCTGTTGATGGACTATGACATGGTTGATTGCAAACCTGTTTCGTCTCCCATGGATACTAAGCATGCTTTGGCTTCATCTAAAGCTTCTTGTCTTGAAGATCCGTTGCTATATAGACGTTTGGTCGGCAAACTCATTTACTCGACCATCACTAGACCTGATTTATCGTATCCTGTTCATGTGTTGAGTCAGTTCATGCAGTCCCCTAATGAAGATCATTTGTGAGTTGCTAGACGTGCATTGCGGTATATCAAGACTGCTCCGGCACAGGCATCTTTTTCTCCGCTCATGCCTCTCTTTCGTTGTCTGCATATTACGATGCTGATTGGGGGGCTTGCCACTTGACTCGTCGATCAATTTTACGCTATTGTGTGTTACTTGGTACTGGCATTGTGTCTTGGAAGTCGAAGAAGCAGGTTGTGGTGTCTCGGTCCTCTGCAGAATCAGAATATAGGGCCATGGCACTTGTTTGCTGCGAATTAATTTGGTTGGTTGGTTTGCTCAGTGATATTGATTGCCCTGTCCCCTTGCCTGTTCCTCTATTCTGTGACAATCAAACTGCGATTCATATTGCTAAAAACCCAGTGTTTCATTAAAGGACGAAGCATATCGAGATGGATTGCCATTTTGTTCGTCAATTACTCTTGGACGAATTCCGCGCCATATTTCAACTTCGATACAACCGGCTGGTCTTATGACGAAAGCTCTTCCAGCTGATCGCATTGTCTCATTGATCGGCAAGCTGGGTGTTTCGAATTTTCTTCACAGCCCAGCTTGAGGGGGTGTTGCAGCTGATCGCTGTATATCGCGCGGCAATTCTAGGTTTCATATGTTTGTTTATTTATGTTAAGGCATTGTTGTAATTTTCTTTTCTTCAGGGAATCAATTAGAAATATCACATGTACAAAACTGCAGGTTGACTGCTTTTCCCTCTAATGAAAAAGTCAAAATCGTTTTTGCCCTAGTTTCATCTCCTCCGGCGAGTTCATGGCGATTTCGGGGAAATGCTTCAATCGACCTTTGGTTCTCAGTCGCGACAGACTACTCCCCTACCTTAACCAAGCCTTCCTCCACTCTTGTATCCTCTACCATTTCCTCTACTTCTTCTATACCCTGGTGGATAAATAATTGACTTGTAACAAGTTTCTTTACCGTGTCCGGTTCCTTGGCAATGAGATTAGACCAATTACTTTTGTCAACCACTTGTTGACTCTAACCAAATCCTTGATCACCATGTCTGCCTTATGTTGATTAACATACATTGCTGAAATATTGTTGAGTCGAATTTATACCAGATCAGCTCCCATTTAAGATTATTTATCTATAATTATGGATTAAGGGACGGTCAACATAGTCAAGAGTTAAATTTAACAGAAATAGTAACGGAACAGTGATGGAGTGGCTGAACTAAATGAAATTTTAATTGAAGGGTGGTTATTTAAAAAACAGATACTTACATGTCAAGGGGATATTTCATGTGGATCCATCTTTTCTGGTGGATTCATATAACCCACATTGAATCTGTTGATTGCATTTATCAATATCTGAAATTGCACCACGTCATTGCATTTGTCTTGTGCATATCACGTGCAAAAAAATGTGCAACTCACATGTTTCATTAATGTGTTGACACAATCTTTGCAGTGATAAAATACAATCAACAGAAGGAGACTAAATTCCACGAATCTCTACATATCAATTCTAAAAGAACAAAAAGGTAGTTGTAAACCATTACTGCTTCTCATATCATGTTGATATTGAATGATAGGTGTGTGTAACACTGTTACTATCGCATTCATGCTTCACTATCAGCTAAGTACAGCTGTTTTAGTCAATATTATCCATGTACAACACATATTGTGTAGGCATGTCGCACAATAATGAAATGAGGCATCAGACATTTGTAACTTGGTTATTTAATGGCACATTTGAAGGTTTATTTTTTGGAATGGAATTTTGTGCTTTGAACGAGTAAATCTTTCATATTTTTAAACCAAAGATATGTTGGAGCAGAGGCTCATTTGAATATCAACGCATAATATAACTAATTGTGTCTAGACTTCGTAACACATAATATAATATCAACGCATCTAAATCACAAGCAACTGTCAACCTTGCGATTTCACCCTTGTAGCTTCACGTGTCAAGTGGTGGTGCTTATCAGGTTTTTGAATCTTGACATATGGCGAAAATAACACAGAGACAGTTTGATAGATATTTTCTGAATTATCAAAATATCTTTGTACATTAAAAGTTCCATTTGTATGAGGGCTTTTTAAAAATTTAGAGAAGAATAATTGAATGAGTGAACTGTAGAATTATTGACTTTACTGAACTATTGAATTATTGGTTTTTAGTAGCTGCACCAAACAAACACGTGATCAAAAAATTTCATGGAAAATATTTCCTAACTAATTAGAAAAATTGATTGACTAAATCGTATATATGAACTTATGATTTTGTCCTTACTTTTAGGGTTAATTATAAAAACATGCCCTGAACTAGCACATTACTCCCTCTGTCCCACTAAGTTTGTCCACTTTCCTTTTTTAGCGTCCCCTAATGTTTGTCCATTTTCCTTTATTCTCCACCACACATTCTACTTTTTCACTCATTTACTTTATTCATTATTCTCAACCACACATTTTATACCTTCTTTCTATCTTAATTTGCGTGCAAATGGTGCTTTTGGACAAACTCACCGGAACAGAGGGAGTATTCCGAAAGATTTCTAGTACTATAAAGTATTCAAATTACATTGTCAATTTGAGTGCAATGATTGCAAGCTTCTTCAGCATTAGTCAAGATTTCTAGCTAACAGTCTGACTCCTGAGACTTAATTTGCTAGTTGGAGATCAAGCTTGGTTTATTTTCACCAACTCTTCATTTCAAGTCATGAAAATTATAGGAAATAAAATGAAATGGGAATTTCCCATGGGACAATTGGCAGAAAAGTTTACATTAGATTTATTTTTTATATTTTATCAAACACATTCATTTTCAATCAGATAAAAATAAACCTTTCGAATAATAATACTGAAAAATAATAAGACAAACTATTGTTAAGTGTGTTCGACTCCCGTACGCTTAGTTAGGAGATTCCTAATCCCGTGAAAATAATGCACTTGTAAGGTTTGAATACACAAGGGAGTTACCGAACTCCCTTCGTAACACAATCTTTCAACATCTAACTAATGTTCGAGCGCCCCTCGGATTCACATAGTCAGACCTCCATCTGAGTCTCCAACCATGCAAACCTCCCGTCTACTTGGCTGGTAAACTTATGACCTCCTGTCGACCGTTGTGTCCGAACGACCTCCCCATCGTGTCCTATGTTAGAAAGACCTCCCACCGTGCACTGTATCTGGACGATCTTTTATCATGTATCTGTGTTCTGATATATTAGTTCGAAAACAACTTGAATTCTTTATAATTTCTTATGCACTGATGATCCAAGCGTGGTTTAAATTATCATAAATTGTATATATTACCGAGTGAATTTATGTCCGTTAAATTGATGCTTTGTGTAATGACTCCTTCATTAGTTGAGAATCCCAGATTTTTCTCTAATAGTATGGTCGTCAGTTTGTGAGGGTTAAAGTCAAAACTTGCGCATGTGAAAGTTTATAATAGAGTACGATCCATGAATCATACTATAACAAATCATAAATCATATTATAGCAAATTATGAATCACGGTAAAACAAATCATGAATCATAGTATAGCAAATCATGAATCATAGTATATCAAATCATGAATCATGTAACACAAATCATAAACCATATTATAGCAAATCACGAATCATATGAATGCAAACGTGGACAATATATATGCAACACACCATTATAATCCTGTTGTTTTCATTAACTTCCAGTACATAAATCAGATGAAACATCCCAAAATGGCAACCTAGGGTTTCAGATCTACAACCGAGTGAGACACGCGCGCAGAGCTTTCGAGATGATTATTCTCGAATCGTACGGTGATATGTGGTGAGGCTCTCAAGATTCTACAGGATTGAGAGCTCAAACCGAATTCGATGATTTGGGAAGAACAAACCAAAAATCGCTTGATTTTTAGTTAATTTTTGGAGTAATTTTACCTTTCAGGGATTTTCAAAATAATATCTCATATTTAATGTTTTATATAATTGTAATTCGACCCCAAATTAATAGTCATCGGATCTGTCTATTTAATGGTCCATATTTGTTTACATTTTATAACTTAATTTTACTTTCCACCTGATTCCTGCTCATTCTAATATTATGAAAAATTATCAGTTCATGACATTAATTTAAAAAATCTCTCTCTGATCTTTTAGTATTAGGCTCCCTATTTAACTAAGCAAATTCTAAAATATTAGATGCGCTTTAATGGATCCCGTATCCTTCGATGATCCAGATCTTATGATAAACTCTACTCATTACGCAGCCAATGTTATGTTTAGTTTTTCACAAATTCGTCATTGTCGATCACAAATTTTCATGGTAGTCACAGAGGATAATATAGTTGAGATCTCTAAATGCCCTAGCTATTTGTCAACTGTCTGTGGATCCATCCAATTTGGTGGACTCGTGGATTCCCTTTTGCATCCGTTAATTGTATTTTTTAAACGCATCAAATTGCGCCACGTATGTGCATTTGTCATGAGCATATCACATTTATATTTATATTTATATTTAAAGACAAATTTGAGAGTTTATTTTGGAACGTCGGTAATGATCTTTTTCCATTGGACAAATGACAACCACATAAATTAATACTCACGAATCCCACTTCGAAATACAAATAATCATCCACCTATATATACTCTGTTGTGAAGATCATTTTACTAACTACATTCAAATGGCGTCGAAGTTGCCAGTTCCACAAGTTCAAAGAGTACAAACCTTAGCTCACAAAAAACTCGACCAGATCCCACCCCAATTCGTCCGGCCAGCCAACGAGCGTCCAGAAAACACCAAGGCACTAGAAGGAGTCAATGTCCCAACAATATCACTTTCCCTAACTCATGAAGAACTTATACGTCAAGTACATGAAGCATGCAGTGAATGGGGTTTTTTCCTTTTAACTGATCATGAGATTCCTTCCGACTTGATCGCTAGTCTCCAAGAAGTAGGAAAGGAGTTCTTCGCGCTTCCAATGGCGGAAAAGGAGAGTTACGCTAATGACCCGTCTAAGGGTCAGTTTGAAGGGTATGGTACAAAAATGACTAAAAACCTGGAGGAGAAGTTTGAGTGGATTGATTACTTTTTTCATATGTTGGCTCCAACTCCAAAGGTTAACCATCACTTTTGGCCTAACAAACCTGAATCATACAGGTATGTTTTTTAACTTGTCTTCCCATCTGATATCATACAAATTTGCATGTTAAGTCACTTAGAATACAGTCGGCCGTGCGAGGTAGGAAGGTAAATGAGGAGTACACAAAAGCATTGACACCAGTTATGGACAAGATATTTGAGCTGCTGTCCGAGGGTTTGGGTTTAGATACCAAGGTATTGAAATCATCATGTGGAGGTGATAATATTGAGTTGGAAATGAAAATAAATATGTATCCACCATGCCCACAACCTGAACTTGCACTTGGAGTTGAAGCTCATACCGACATGTCTGCTCTGACACTACTGATATCGAACGACGTTCCGGGGCTTCAGGTGTGTAAGGATGGTAACTGGGTGGCAGCTGGATACACTCCGAATGCTATCTTTGTGCATGTTGGTGATCAAGTTGAGGTAAATAATAAGCTAGTTTCATTCATTTGTATTATAAACTAATTCCAATGTTGAATAATTTCTTATAAATTCAAAAAGGTGTTGAGCAATGGGAAGTATAAGAGTGTTCTGCATAGAAGCTTGGTGAGCAAGGATCAGTTGCGAATGTCGTGGGCTGTGTTCTGCGCACCGCCACATGAAGCGTTGATAGGACCGGTGGAAGGTCTAGTGGAGGAACAAAATCCGGCCAAGTATTCAACTAAAACATATGCTGAGTACAGACACAGGAAATTCAATAAGCTGCCCCAGTGATTTTTTTTGAAAGGGAAACTTCAGTCGCTAATGCGTATTGAGTAAACTAATGATTGAGTTCAAAAACCTGCAAAACACACCAACTGGATGCCAGAGGGATATTTATCCATTATGGAACTATGTATTTTATAGTGGTTGCTAAGTCACTTTCCTTTCATTGAATTTCAACTTGTTCCCATCAATAAATCAACTTCAAGCATTTAATGATATATTTATCTCTCGAGGCAATCATTCTTTTCAATATGACATCCAAAATTCAACACTTCCGCCATTTTCCCTTTTTCAATAGTATGAACAAAATATCTAACGCTTGTTTGGAATACAAACATTTTTGGATTAGATTTTACTAAGCAATTTTTATTATATTATATTAATGTACAAAATACATTTAATATCTTTAAAAAGCACATGGATATAAAATAATAAATTTACTTCACGTGATACCAACTCATGTGCTTAGGAATGTCCAATGGGGTGGGCCGGCCCAAGTCCTAAGTCGCAAGGCCCGAGCCCGGCCTAGCCCTAAATAATTGGGCATTTTGAAAAATTTCGGGCCGGGCCGGACCTCATTAAAATCGTCAGGCCCACGGGCTTTTTAATGCCCTTTGACTTTCGGGCTTGACCGGATTTGACCGGACCTAATTTCAAATTTTAATTCATTTTTTTAATTTTAATTAATTCAAAACACATATTTTAAACCAATTTAATTTTAATTATTTTTATAACATTAGTTTTAAATAATATGTTGAACTAATAGTATATATTTTGAATTTAAATGTAATATAATGAACTTAAATAATTTTATATACGTTTAGAATAGATATAAAATGTTTGTATATTGTTGTACGTTCTCTTAATGTTATATAAACGATATAAATATCATATACATTAAATTTGAAAATAATATATATATATTTAAATTTTTTTTTTTATCGGATTTTTTCGGGCCCAGCATCGGGCCGGTCTTTTCGGGCTTCGAAATTTAAGCCCTAGCCCGGCCTTAGGGCTTTCGGGCCCGATGGACATTCCTACATGGCTCCTGTCCTGCAAATAGTAGTTACCACCTAGTTCAACATAGACATCTATTCTGTGCTTGCTCCTGCTGGGGCAGTTTGGGTGTTGTGTTCTTTTGCTCTACTCTGATCCGTTTGTGTTCTGCTTGTGCTAATCTGGGATTGTGAGGTGTCACGCTGGGGATTGTTGTTTGTCTGTGTGTTGGTCTCAGGTTCCATCTTTTTTGTATAAAAGCACTTCTTTTCTTCAAGAAAAACATAGACATTTAGACTACTAGAATGATAGTTTAACTAAATGATCAGCGAATGGATACCGACAACATGGTTAACAATTATGGTTTCCTTGCTGAAACCACAGGAATCGAACTGTGACAATAGTCTGTAGGTACATCTAGTCATAATCCTACATAGATTCTGGAATTCCAATCATGATGTAATAGATAGTTAATGACAGATATATTACATTTTCACTTAATCATCCGAAAGACAAACAACACGACTAGAGAGTTCAACTACAAGTTGTAAGGGAGGTGAATTCAGCCAGTGTCTTCATCAGTACCTGCACAAGTATGAAGAGCCATGAAAAGTCAGTTAATCAATAATTGAAACTTGAAGCAAATGACCCCAAACGCCTAATGTCTCAGCAGGGCAACTCAGAGCAAACAGATTAATAAAAACTAGTTCAGTGTCTTTCATCAGTAACATATAAGGGGCAGTTCATGTCGCTCATGTGCTTTTATTAGTTGGAACGTTTCTATTTTAAAGACAAAATCTAGTTGATGTGAAGTTATACTTATAAATCATATTGCAAAGAGGAAAGGTAACATCGCCATAAAACTGGTTAATTTCATATTTTTGTCAATTTTCAGAGAAAGGAATATGGAAACTTTGCTTAGCTTCAGCAAGAGGTTATTGTATTTTAAAAAAACGTGTTCAAAACACTCTTACCTTCTTCATTTCCTTCACTCTGACTACCATTTTTGGTTTCATCATCATTGTCGTCTAATTCATCTTTGAGATCATCATTCTCATCAACTTCATCTTTTAGATCATCATTGTCATCACTACTAGAATCATCCCCATCATCATCTTCATCATCACTTTGACTGCCGTCACTTTCAACAGGTACTACAGGTTTCACAGGAGCCACAAACCTGGTAGTTGCTCTACGTCTTGAACTGGAAACAATGTTGCTCATGTCAATGCCTTCAAGTTCGCGTTCCCTATCTTTCCTTCTTTTGACATCCTTTATCTCTGAGAGTACATATTAATCATACCAACAGTTAAAAAAGAAACCATCAGAATAGCTCTTGCAAATAGGAGCTATTTATGTAACATAATATTTCTGCAAGTCCATCAAAAGCTTAACAATACCAACTCAATGCAAACAGTGACTGCATTTAACAACATTTTCTGAATGCATGGTTATAAAACTTAAACTTTCTTAATGCATCTCATACATCTCATTTCTTGCTAAACATTAGAGATGATTTAGAAAAAATTACCATCACATCGTCAATCACATTTGAAAAAAATACGAAAACCACCATGTAACATTTACATTTTTATCATTACGATGTTTCCTCAAGTATTTGCAATTTGCTGCATTTTCAGAGATTACCTAAAAATGTCCTTTTCCACCAACACTGAAAACTTTGAAGTTTAACTGATTGTTAGATGATTATAGAAAGCTGAAACTCGAACATCTTTCAAATCCACCTTTATGATAGGCATCTCAGAGAGGCATTAAGATAGTAACAAATATAATAGAGAACTCAATGAGCACATATAATTAATTGGCAAAACATATACCAAAATGATTATTGGGCAATTACCTATGGTCGGATAGTGTGCGTACCTACTGCTGTAAACTAATGCAACCAAACAAGATAATTTATACTTAATCAGAATCTGAGAGATGCTATACAAATATTTAACTAACATTGTGCATTACTTTGAAGCAGGAACGAACAACCACCCAAAACATAAGACAAGACCTATGAAGCTGACCTTTTTCACTAGGATTTGCTGATAGTCCTTCTTTTGAGAGTATGTCTTCCAATTCTTTAATAAGAACAGATTCATGTTTGTTTTCAGGTGCTTGCTTGGCCCTTTTGTATATTACAGGAGGGATTCTATAAATACAAAAGTATCATTAACCAGTAATCTTAAAGAAGAGAAACTAAAATTCCAGTAGGATACAAACCTTAACCCACATGATTTAATAACTGATTTCAACTGCTCAACACGCTTTCCATACACGGGTGTTGAAGCTTTGTTCTGCAAAATAAGTCAGTAAACACCTGATTCAGAGCGTAGGTTTCATTCTCATTAAATCATGATACATACCTTCGCAACTGGAGAAGAGGACTCGTCATTCTCGGATGAATTTTGATCAACTTCTGCAGCACTGTTTAACTTCTCTTGAGGTTTACTTTTCTTTCTAGAACCTTTTGTCTCATTTGTGGCTAACTTACGCTTCTTAGGTTTTTCCAATGTCTGTTTCTTATCAGCTCTAGCTTTTGAAGCAATGCGTTTCCTAGCACTTGCATCTTCTTCCTCACTTGACTCCATAGTATTAGTGTCTGAAGATTCGGTTCCTTCATTACTGACTGTTTTAGAAGCTTTCTTGGAAACAATATTCTTCGAAGATTTCTTCTTATCCGAATTAGATGCAGAAACCGGTGGAGGTGTTATTATCTGACGAACAACAAGCACCTCTGTCAGATATAATTCCCAATATATATTTAACGAATAACTGAATAATCCAAATCTTCAAACCTCATCTAATTCTCCGCTAATGAACTTTTTAAGTGGATCGAGAGAGTATCTTTCAAGTTTGAGATCATCTTCCAAGAGGCGACGAACTCCAGCCAATGTTAAGTTACTGAGAATCATGAGCGAGATTATAAATACTTTACCTAGCTACTTACCACACTTGTTAGATAGCTTCTAATCTTGCTACATTTGAGCAAAAACTAAAATTAATAGACAGCAGACGATGAGTGGATGCGTATGCTTCACAACCCACTTCACTACTCGTGTTTTGACAGTATATCAGACATGAATATTTGACCGGTTTTCTACACATGTAAATCAAGGTTTGCTGGTTTGCAGTACGTCACAATTCTTGATGAAATGAACTCATCCAAATAATCACGATAATATAGAGAAACTAAGGATCATCAACTCCAGATATATCACTCAGGTCCAAAAATAGCGTAAGTTCATTCTAGTGACGTATTAATAAGAGGAAAGCCCACAAAATACAAAAAATAGCAACAATAAAAAAAGAAAATACTTTTTCATAACTTATGAAAGTTCACGAGAAATAATACTTACTCTAAATTAGCTCGGAAATAATCTGCTCTCTTTTGCAAAGCTGTCCTCACAACACCCTCATTAATATCAATATCTTCATTACCTTGAGATTCTTTGTTCCCTGTTCAATATTATAATTTTCAGACGAAAGTCCTTGAACTGGAGAATCGTCGCTGGTGTTATCTTTCAGAAGATCCCCATTCATAGTGTCAGCTGTTATTCCTTTCATAATGGAAGCATCATTTCCATCAGTCTCAGTCTTCAAACCATTGGCAACACCGTCACCGGTTACTCCTAGAATCTGTGTAATAAGGAAACCAAATCGTTTAGATACACATCTCCATATTCGAAATCAACTTCTAAGAGACACCATGTGAAGTAAAGGTGAGGTTCTCTTAGATTTGGGTTCGAACTAATTTACTAAACTGCATTTAAAATTTCACGTGCTAATGATCATTCCAAAAGAATCTGAATGGCCAATATATTCCGTGGTGGGAGTTATGTTACATGGTGTTTCTTTTCCTATTGTCATGATGGGCACATGTGCATACATAACAAATACACTGGTATGCTGTCTTTTATACTTTTTATGAAAGCCAGTGCGACGGAAAAAATCATAATCTCTTCAGAATGCTGGTTTCTTTCTATTATGGTTGAGGCCTATATGTTATTTTTATTTACCATCTATCAGTTCTAGCAATTTTGATGATACGTTCATAGGACACATGGAGAATATAGACACGGTTTCTTAGGCTTGATCCACGCAACGATACCAGATAGAATATATATATATATATATTTGCAGGGGCGGATGTATTAAGGGTGGGCCGGGGGCGCCCGCCCCCGGTAATTGTTCGAAACTTTGAATAAATTTAGAGTAAAATCGTTAAAAAATTTCAAATGTAGAGTGATTCGCCCCCACTGATTTTGTTTTTATGCCCCCGGTTTTTCGGGAAAAAAATATATACTGAAATCGCCCCCGGTAAGATTGATTTCTGGATCCGCCACTGATATATGATGCAGGAACTTATACCATGCCATCAATGTACCAGACAGAACATCACAATTTTCCATATCATGTGCAACTGTCGTAACATTTTCAAACTTGTACAAGGAGATGAATGATGAATTATAACTGTGAATGATTTTCACATACACCGATCTAACACAAAAGGCAGTGCATTTGAGGTGACATGAGAATGATAGTTTTTTTAATACATAACTCGAATTTTTACATAATATAATTTCAAATGTCACCAATTACCTCACACACGTGCTGCTTAATAAATTTCTTATGCTCATCCAACGCAAAATTTTTCATTCCCAAGTCCTTCTCAAGTAGTCTCCTAACCTTTAACATGTTCAAGGAACTGAAACCAAACAGATATTCATATGAGCTATCAAATCGCAAAAATATCTAATAATTTATAACAAGCCAAAATAATTGCAAGTGGATCCAACTGTAAATAGATTAACAGTAACCTTCGTCACACAATCAAGCTTTAAGAAACCCTAATTCCAGAAACAAATATAAACAGTGATAAAACTTTTCAATCACAGTAAAGCTAAAGAAATTCGAACGTAAATCTAATCGAACTCAATTGACCTAGAGAGCGGCGCAACTAAAGATGAGAAAAACTAATTAAATTGTAGAACGAGAAACAGCATACTCGGCTTGTTCCTTGAGATATCCCTCTCGGGAGCGAAGTGCAGATATGATTTTCAACTCCAGGTCTCCAGCGGATCCAGCGGTGGCTGGTGCGGCGGTGTCGCCGTCGTCGGCCATTTTTGTTCTCTTTTACGATTCTGAACGGAAGGGTTTTTGAGCGGCTTTTTTTTGCCTTCTTGCTATCAGTCAGTCTTTTGTATACTGTACATATTTATTTTAATCAAAAATAGTAAAGAAAATACAAAAACTCTACTTATGTTTATGAGTGCAGCTCGGATGCACATTTGCATTTTGGATTTAGGGAAGAGATCTGGTATAAAGTCTATTTATTGTATAAAGTACACACTAAT
>QZGG01001508.1:0-24232 GCA_006409495.1 Sedum album | reverse complement strand
ATTTTAAATCGAATTTTTTTAAAAATAAAAAAAAATTGGTCAAGGAATAATTTAATTGGCTTGAGAATGAGGCTTGTCCATTCCTTGACCATTTTTTTAAAATCGAATTTTATATGTTTTTAAGAATCCCTGTTTAACAAAAACGAATTGATCAAGAAGTGGAGTATTGAGAAATGTTTTTTTGAAATGCGGTATTTGAAACTAATTTTTGGAAATAGGGCATTTCTGAAAAATTCGAACAGAAAAAAGTTAGTAGTAAATTCCGATATGCGTGAAGCATAAGTTCCACGTAATTACACATAATAAAGGTTCTTCTTCTCAATTAATTCACTACTTGACTGTTGGCACTTTAATTTTATGTTTTTACAAGTTCAAATGATAACACTTAATGACCTAGAAATGCCATACAAAGCATAAAATTTTATATTTTGCCCGGAACCACCCGTAAAATAATTTCTCTCCGAAAACCACCCTTCCGTTATACCTTTTTCTACGGAACCACCAGCCGTTAGTACGTGATATTTCAACAATTTTTTTACCATGAACCACCCATAAAACTCTGTTTTTTCCCTAACCATAACTCGCAAGTGTACATAAGAAAGACGAATATTAAAATATGTTAGAGTGTCGAGTATAATTAGGTTATTTTAATTTTTAAATAAGTGTTTGATTCTATATCGCCTTTTGATTTTGCTAAGTAAGTGTTTGATTGTATATCACAAAGACCTCGAAGAGACGTAATTTAAATTATGTTAACATGCTGAGTAAAATGAAGTTATTATACTTCCTTAAATAAATATTTGATTGTATGTCGTCATTCGATTTTAATAAAAAATGGTATGTCTTCTATAATATCAAAAGTTATATCTTAGTGATGCACTTTTTATATTCACTAATTTAAAAATATTAAAAATAATTAAATAAACTAATTTTTTATACAATTTAAAATAATCCATTTATTACCTATATTGATCTAAAATGACAAGTGTGCCCTTATATTACTAAAATGATTAAAATTTAATTAATGAGTTCATCAATCCAAACCATTTAATTCTTAGAGCTTAAGGCTCACATTAGTTCTAAGTTTTCATTTTAAAATAGGTTCTCATTTGAACCTTTCCCTATGAAAAATAAGATTAAATGACAATGAAATTATAATTGACATTATGTTACAATATTGTTAGCAACAATAAATTTTAAATGTATGGTTTTATTACTTATTATTTTTAATTTTATGTTAAATAAATACTACACTAACTTTCATTTTTTGGTCTTCTTTTGGACCACCCATAAAATTTTATTTTTTCCACAAACCACCCATTAAAGCATTCTCTTAACGGAAAAGTTGACGGCGTTAACGGCTGATGGTCCCTGGAAAAAAGGCATAATGGAAGGATGATTTTCAGAGGGAAATTATTTTACGGGTGGTTCCAGCAAAACGCGTATATTACAGGTGAATCGGGGCAGTTAATTCAGAAATAAATAATAGGATCACGATATGTATACTTCATGCACTTCGACTATCCATGAAATAACACGCACAATCTAAATAGCATCAACCAAAAGTAATCTTCATTTTTATTAATGCTCTATTTGGTTGCAAGATAATAAAATGTAAAGAAAATATAATGAAAAAAGTTGAAGGGAAAGAAATTTTTAAGTGTGTTTGGTTGCCCATGAAATATATTATGAAAAGTCCATAAAAAGTAAAATGTTCTTCATGTTTAACAGACACCACCTAAAGAATTACTATAAAAATAACTCAAAATATCATTACTTCAATTTTCATAATTTATAAGTGTAGTATCAGAATCAACAAAATCAGTTAAAAGCAATCACACTTCCATGCACAACATACCCAAAACTGAGCTTTCATGAGCAAATACCTCAACAAATAATCCAAGCCTAAAATGACTCCAATTAGTATTTGACATAAACTAACTTTAAAAAGTCAAAATTTTCCCATCTAAATGTAACATCTGTTTTAGATATGTCAAAATTACCCATTATCCGTTACCCGCCCTCTATCCGCCCGTTAAAATACCCGTCTATACCCGCCCGTTTAGAGATAAAGGGTAATCATACCCGTTACCCGTTTATACCCGTTTATTATAGGGTCACCATTACCCGCCCGTTATATTTCATTAGAAAAATTCATCAAGTTCTACTCATAAACTACCATCAATCTACTAAAAAATTAGATACTCATTTTTTCGTATTTTACAAATAATAGAATAGTTGGTAAAATAAAAATATGTAGTTAAAGGGTAAATGAGTTATTAATGGATAAACGGGTATTTAATGGGTAAACGGGTAAATTAATACCCGTTACCCGTTTATACCCGTTATCCTATATACCCGCCCGTTTATACCCGTTTACATAAACGGGTAAATAATACCCGTTACCCGTCTATACCCGTTACCCTTTATAACCGGGTCATACCCGCCCGTACCCGCCCCATTTGACATATCTAATCTGTTTGACTACTAATTGCTTGTTTTGGTTTATTCAGCGCTGGATTTGACTCATGCAAAACTGTCTAGACAGATACATTCAAATCAGTTTCCAAATGTCAAAATAGTTAAAATTTCAACTAAAAGTCAATTTTCAAGAACATTGAATCATCAAAATCTACCTGGAAGACACCTAAAATCAATCTCATCCTTTCATAACAATTCTCATGCTTCCATGTCTCTTCTTTACAAAGCTCAGGCTGCATTTCACATACCCATTTACTTGCCCATCAAGAAATCGATTAATTTACATGCTCCCATTGTTCTTCTTCTTCTTTGCCGCCGTATTGGATTGAAATGGGTTGCGGAACCTCCACGTTATTATCTGACAATGCCGCTATTCAGGAAAAGGTCCGCCTCGTTTTAAAGCGCCGCATTGATGACATTAAAAGGCGACGAGACCTTCAGAAGGGTTCCACTCCATCCAAGAAGGAATTGCTTAGTGTTGATGATTGTGAAAAAATGAGCAGCATCAATAATGAGTCACATGGAAGCAAAAGCATTCCGTCAGAGGACAGAATAGACCATGGAGAAGCCAAGATTGTTCCGGTTGTGGAGGAAGAAGAAGAAGAAGAAGCTACAAAAATTGTGGAATGTCCATTGAAAAGAGAAGAAGAAGAAGAAGAAGAAGATGAAGTAGATGATGAGGAAACAGAACAGGAAAACATAGAAGGACATGATGCTGAACTGGAGTTGGATGAACATGATGATGATGAGGGGAGATGCATTAGTCACGGTTCGCCTAGTTTCAGATTTTACTGCGCTGAAGCAATACCTCATGATATCGACGATGACCAAGAATGTAAGTTCTTGTTACTTCTCTTAGGTTCAACTACATTCCTGCATTGAAACAATACCTCATGAGTTGCATCTTTTGGTACCAAACGACTGACAAAAAAGTGCATGCAGCTCATATAGAAAGTCCAAAGAAAAAAATAGAAACTGAAACCACAGAGGAACATCCAGTTTCGCCGGACTCATCTACTGCAGCGGAGGACTTGCACAAGGTAATACTACGTTGTATGATATTTATAGAGCTTAAGATGAGCATGTTCTAATCTGATGTTTACTACTTATGATTTATCAGAGGGATTTGCAAACAAGAAATCATAAAAGGAAAATAAACACGAAATTTAGGAGCGTGATTCATAAGGGTGGGCAAGTAAAGAGTTTGTTAAAAGTGAAGTCATGTTACAACCCAAGGTGTTCAGGCACCCACAGACACGACAAGGCACATTTACTTCAAGAATCAGCCGCATGATTCCCGTGGAGACTGATTTGCGTATTCCCGGGGATCTATAGTGTGTGCGGTTTACTTATCGTGAGATGGCCTTAATGCTTCCGATTGATGGCTTTTCCTGTTTACTCTTCTCTATCAGGATTGTTTAAGTGTGAAATGTGTAAATCAGGTGTGAGACATAAGTCTGCACTGTGTTTATGATTTATGTACTTGTGTTCTTGATCCTAGTTTGGATCATTTTTATGTTTTATTTTTTACTAATTATGTTTCAAAGGCACTAGCTTTCGGATTGAGATCGTGTACGATAAAAGTTATTTGTTGGGAGTCAAAATTACATAGGGTAATAATATAAAACTTTAGAACAAAACATTGTCATTTATTTGAAAATGAATGGGGATCAAAAGTTATTTGCAGGGAGTCAAAACTACATAGGTTGAGAGTTGAAAATGAACTATTTTGACCACATAAGAAGTTCATTTATTTGAATGTATCTAAATCTAAGTTAGTAGTATAAATAGATAAATTGTATAATGGAAAGTGGAAGAAAAGAATAAATACTTTTTAATTTTCTCTTAGAAAATCTCAACATAAAAGCTATGATTTGTTTTTCTCTCTTCTAAACTTCTCTTCAATTCTGATAGTTTACTCAATTTCATCATCAATTCTATCTTATTGATCTATACAATATTTTGATTGCACCATTCGGTGTTTTCATTGAAAGTTGAATAACTATAACTAGTTATTTACCTGTATCTGAGACTTTCTACTTTGATACTGTGAATTTTGATGTATGATTATGAGATGCAAAGCTTATTCGGTTAACAAAAGTTGGAATATTTGGGAGAGGCCCGGCCCTCCCTATGGACATCCTAACAGAGTCTCTAATAATATGCACAAAAATAGAATTAAGACAGTCACAGGCAGTGGAGACTTATATCCAAACAAACTGAAGACACAGTAGAATCTTATTGCAAAAGGTACTTCTTTACCACAGGAAGATAGAGTAAGGTGGATACTAGGAAACAGGTGGATACTAGGATGCAACATAGACATCTCTTTATTAGCAAACAGGTGGATACTAGGAAACAGGCTCTAAGGAGCTTTCCAATCGGTTCAGTTACCAAACCATCTATGCACATAGACACCGCTATTGCGAAGACTCTCGAAGAGACTGATGCAGTCACCACAAACAGAGTTTTCACAGTCCGCTCCATCTGAGCAACGTATAAAGAGTTCATCCACGTGACATATGTCTCCACTTTCGTAAAGTTTAAAAAGGAGTTTCAGTTCCACTGCTCTTGCATTCATGGCCAGTATAACGAAATCTCCAGGGGATAAAGTCTCTTTGAACCATTGAACAAAATCAAACCCTTCATCCTCCAACTGCTCATCCATTTCTCCAATTGATGCGTAGCTCTCTAACTCAGTCACCTCATTTCTAGATCCCGACAGGCCAGGATGATAAATAAAAGAAATGCCAGGACTCTTGATATAAGACGTGAGTGTAGACACGTTGCTGTCAATTACATACACATGGGGTGCTCTTGGATGCATAGGGTACATTGGTTTCACCCAGTTTTGAATACTGGAGTGCACATACTCACCTGCACCGATATTGATATAAACCAAACGATTCCTGGCAGAGATATTCATGTACCTGGGAACATAAGAAATGGCCGTGGAAGAATTGCCATGCGGCATCTGTGGGATAGGCTCTAAATAATGCATGATTTTCTTGTTGTTCGCAACTGATGGGCAGTCCTCAGGAAGGCGATAATGCTCAAAGGCATTAACTTTATCAAACCTTTTCTTGAACAAGACCAGGGTAAACGACCCAACAGCACGGACATGCACAACATCTGAACTTTTCAAGTATGCAGATATGTGGGAAGCAGACCTAATCAGCCCACCTGAATACAAATTTCTCGGCCCAGCAATCATGGCAGCAATCCCTCCTGGACGCAACACACGCTCAATCTCATACACAAGAAGCGCAGGCACCGCGATCTTGCTTAAAGCATTAGAAAACACAAGATCAAAATTGTTGTCCATGTAGTCCAGCTTGTACATATAATTCCTACCACCAGGTGTCAAGAATGAGTTCTGGTGGATGCCTACCACATTCGCGTAACCCAACTCGCGCAATCCAGATGCAACCAAGTCTGATCCTTCTCCGAGACATATAGCTTTCTTGCGATTCTCCAACAAGCCCTCACTCATTATCTCTTTAAGGATACTGAGTGTTACATTTTCATTCTGCTCGCATACTATCGGACTGACAGACTCCATCAAAGGAAACACCAATGCATACATATACTTGAAAAATCCATCAGCAAAAGCGAAAGGCCTCAACACAAACCTCAAATGACAATTCAGAACATCATCATCATCAACATTTTCATTTCGCATCTCCACATTGGAAAACATCACACAGCAAATCCCAATAGCCATCAACAAAATAAGGCACTTGTAAAGCAAATGATTATCCATCAATTTCAAAACCATTAAACCTTTCATCCCAACACCTCAAAGCCAACAAGTTCCAGAAGCCCTAAATCTCAAATTGCTCGAATACAAGCGATCAAACAGCAGATTAATAGTTTTATAAAATTCAGTCAAAGGAATTCGATCCCAACAGAGATGGGGGATTAGCGAGTACAAAACCTTGAAGAGGTGTGATTTCCACCCACGAGGAGACCTTGAGCTTTAGGAAACCCTAACCAGACATTCCTGCGAACCCTCTTCCACATTGGCGCGTAATACCCCATAACAACCATCGTCACTCGATCGGCGGCTCACATACTCGGTTTGAACAATGGTTTCGAATTTCGAAGAGAAGCAGATTGAAGCAGAGTGAAGAGGCGTGTAGGGATTGGAAATGGAAAGTAGTGTAGTGAGTGTCTGTTCTTGTATATCACACAATGTTTGTGATGACGTGGCTGACAATAAATGAAACGGTCGAACGTGTCGATTACCCATTGAGTGTACAAGTGTTATGGCTTACTGTATTTCTACGAATTAATGATTGGTCTTTGGATACAAATTCTTGGGGAATGGATCGACGGAATGAGGTCGCTGCGGTCTATTGTCAAAATATAAAATGATGTAGTTTTGAATTGATGATAATCAAGAGTACGTAGTTTTAAAAGGGTCGGTTGGCTTGTGAGTGTCCCGTACAAGGATCCGCTTAAGCAGACTGTCTCAGATGAACCCTAGCTAAATCCCAAATCAAGAACTTCAAGAACCCTACTAATGAACAATTTACCCTGGTATCCTGGTTGAAACTCGGTCAACCAGACTAATCCAGCAAGAAAGAAGTTCACTAATGATGAAAGAGTTTACAATTACACCGATCAGCTCAAGCTTCCTATCTAATCAATTTCTTGATTCGAACCTAATCTCCGACCAAAGCTATCTTCCCAAACTACAGCTACTCGACTACTTCAATACCTTAACCTATCGAAGCTACCAGTCGATCACAGCACACAGTCTTGATTGCTTTCTTGGACGCAGATTGCAGAACTCGATTTTGAGAACGAAGACGATTGCGAAGACGAATTGAATTGATGATCACGTACGTTCCAGCGCGCGCCTGCCTTGGTTTAAATACTCCTTCATTAAACTGACACGTCAGCACCACGTCAGCAATAATAATACTTATCCAAATGCCACACGCTCCAATATATCCACGTCACCTTCATTACTCAAATATCTGATCTCTTGCTTCAGCATATCTGATCTCTTGCTTCAGCATATCTGACGCAACCCTTGAACAGAGCTTGAACAGAACAGGAATTCCAGCCACATGACAACAATCTCCACCTTGGCTGTACATTCCTCTCACCATAGCGAACTTCCATCAGCACTACATTTTCTTCAACCTGATCCTACTCAGGCACAACTCAAATTTGCTTATCGGAACTGGTTTAGTCAACATATCAGCTGGATTTTCCAAAGTATCAATCTTTTCAACCTTGATCTTTCCAGTAGCAACAACCTCCCTGACAAAATGCATCTTCACATCAACATGCTTTGAACGCTCATGAAATACCTGATGTTTAGACAGATGGATGCACCCTGACTGTCACTAAACACTTCAACACATCCTTGAGCAAATCCTAACTGACTGAGCACACCCTGTAACCATAAAGCCTCCTTAACAGCATCTGTTATTGCAATAAACTCAGCCTCAGTTGTGGACAACGCTACCACAGACTGTAATCCAGCTTTCCATGAAACAGCAGTACCAAACACATTAAATACATAACCTGTCTGAGACTTCCTTGAATCAAGACTTCCAGCAAAATCTGAATCAACAAATCCTGACACAACCTTCTCTATTTCACCAGCTCCACCATAACATAAACCCAGTTCAACCGTGCCCTTCAAATACCTCATTATCCATTTCACAGCTAACCAATGACCTTTTCCAGGATTAGCCATGTATCTGCTTACCAGACTTACTGCACTTGCCAGATCAGGCCTAGTACACACCATAGCATACATGAGACAACCAACTACACTTGAATAGGTACGTTTCTCATCTCAAACTCCTCATCCTCATTCTTCGGACACAGATCATTACTCAACTTAAAATGAGGTGCCAAAGGTACACTCACAGGTTTAACATCACTAAATCCAAACCTGTCCAGCACTTTCTTCAAGTAACCAGTTTGACTCAAACATAAAGTACCTTTTGCTCGATCTCTAGAAATCTCCATTCCTAGTATCTTCTTAGCTTCTCCCAAGTCCTTCATTTCAAACTGAGTCTTTAACTGATCCTTCAGTTTACTTACTTCAGCCTCATCCCGACATGCAATCAACATATCATCGACATATAACAACAAATAAATGAAGTTACCCTTGTCAATTCCTTGTAATAAACACACCAGTCATAACTGGATCTGCTGAACCTCTGCTTAAGCATGAACTCGTCAAATCTCAAGTACCACTGCCTCGGAGACTGCTTGAGCCCATATAAAGATTTCTTCAGCAGACACACTTTCTTATCTGGATCACCAACTTCATATCCTTCAGGCTGACACATATGAATCTCTTCCTCCAAGTTCCCATGCAAGAACGCAGTCTTAACATCTAACTGAGCTAGTTCCAAATTAAACTGAGCAACCATAGCCAAGATAATCCGGATTGACTTATGCTTCACCACAGGTGAGTAAATCTCATTATAATCTACCCCTTCCTCCTGAGTAAAACCACGAGCCACTAACCTAGCTTTAAACCTTGGAGCTTCAATACCAGGTATTCCTTCCTTTACTTTAAACAACCACCTGCAACTGACCAACCTTTTACCAGCAGGTTTGTCAACAATTTCCCAAGTGTGATTCTTCAGTAATGAATCCATTTCTTCTTGCATTGCCTTTCTCCATTTATCAGAATCCTTTGATCTACAGGCTTCTTTGTAAGACTAGGCTCAGCAAAATCCACTCTTCAGCAACACTGAAAGCAAAAGCCACTAGACTTCCTTCATCTCCTCTGTATCTAATTGGCTTATTCACTCCTTGTCTTCTTGTCTGTCCCTGGCCAATTGATAGTTACTCAGCTCACTTTCCTGATCAACTTCTTGGTTTCCAGGTTCATCTTCATCAACACCACTGGCTCCACCTGCAATCAAATCCCTTGATCTGCTCTGAACAGCAGTCTCATCCAACTCCACCTCATCAGTGGTGTTAGGGTTAGTACTTGCAGTGGAATCAGTATTAACAGACAATATAGGAATGTTCATTGAAGCATCAACAGATTTGAATGGAAATATATTCTCCTTAAACACTACATCTCTGCTAAGGATCACCTTTTTATTACCAGGTTCAATACACCATAACTTGTAACCTTTAACACCATCAGGATATCCAATAAACACACACTTCAATGCCCTAGGCTCTAGTTTATCTTGTTTCACATGCACATATGCTAAACAACCAAACACCCTGAGCATACTATAATCTGTAGGATAGTTATTCCACATTTGCATTGGTGTTTTATTATCTATAGCAGTAGATGGACACCTATTAATCAAATAACAGGCAGTATGTGCAGCTTCAGGCCAAAACATCTTAGACAAACCAGAATGAAATAACATACATCTCACCCTTTCTAGAATTGTCCTGTTATACCTCTCAGCCAAGCCATTCTGTTGTGGATTACCAGGCACTGTATGGTGTTTCACAATACCTTCAGCCTTGCAAAACCTCAAGAAGTCAGTATTCAAATACTCCAGACCATTATCAGTCCTGAGTTTCTTTACCTTCTTACCAGTTTGCTTTTCCACAGACAATTTCCAAGTCTTGAACACATCAAAAGCTTCAGTCTTATGAACTAGAAAATAAATCCAAACTCTCCTAGAATAGTCATCTATCAAAGTCATAAAATAGCTCTTGCCTTTATAGGATTTAGTTCTAGTAGGCCCCCACAAATCAGAATGTATATAGTCAAGCACACCTTCAGACCTATGCATACTAGTACCAAAACTAGACTTGCTAGATTTCCCTAATACACAATTCTCACAGAAATCAAGTTTCCTAATCTGGTCACTTCCTAGAAACCCCATTTGTGACAGTTTCCTTAAGCCATTTTCACTCACATGACCTAACCTCAAATGCCACAATGCAGTCCTATCATTACCTAGGCTGTGTACATTCACTTCAGGGGTCACAACAGTACTACCACAAAAGATATACAAGCCATTACTCTTAACTCCCTTAAGACCATGACTTCCACCCTTAGTGACACTAATTTCACCCTTTTCAGCTTTAAACACATAACCTAACTGATCAAGCATACCAAGGGATATCAAGTTCCTTTTCAAATCAGGGACAAACCTTACACCAGACAAAACAAAATCATGCCCACTCAGCAACTTCAACCTAACAGTTCCTTGACCAAGCACCTTACAAGCCTGATTATTACCTAGTAAAACTTTACCACCATCCTCAGACTTATAAGTTTCAAACCAAGACTTATTAGGAGTCATATGATAAGTACAACCACTGTCAAGCACCCAAGAAACACCAGCATCTCTATCAGACACAGTCAATAGCTCAGCTGAGCCATAATCATCTTCAACCAAGGCTGCTTCCCCAGCCTTTGGTTTCTGATCTTTGTTCTTACGTTCAGGGCAATCCTTCCGGAAATGTCCTTCTTTATGACAATGGAAACACTTTAACCTTCTAGGTTCATTAGTCTGAGCATCCCCAGGTTGTGGTTTACCTTTAGGAGCATTCTTTTGATTATCTTTAGGTTTCTTAACTTTCTTTTTACCCTTTTTGACTATCAAACCTTCACCTGCAGCATCCTTAACACCAGACTCTATCATCTTAGACCTCAATGCAGACAAGACATCATCTAAACTTATAGAGTCCCTAGAATACCTCATAGTTTCAACAAAATGAGCATATGAAGCAGGTAAAGCATTCAATATTATCAAAGCCTGATCCTCATCATCAACAACCACATCAATGTCTTCTAACTCAATTATCAGCTTAGCAAAGTCATCAAGATATTCATCTAGAAGGCTTATCATCAAGAATTCGGAAGTTCATAAGTTTACCTTTGAGAAAGACTCTGTTAGTAAGAGTCTTGGTCATGTACAAGCTTTCTAGCTTCAGCCATACCTCAGCAGCAGTCTTGAGCTTCTTCACCTGCCTCATCACCTTGTCTCCAAGATGAAGTATGATGGTGGAGTAGGCAAGTTCCATCAGCTCCTCCTTCTGCTCAGCACTCATGGTGTCCGGTAGCTTGTCACCTCCTTGCAAAGCCTTAGCCACCTTCAATTGAACAAGAATGGCATACATCCTCTGCTGCCACAGACTAAAGTCACCAGCACCATTAAATCGATCAGCTGGGTCAACTCTCGTGAACGTCATTGCTTAATAGCCGCTCTGATACCAATTGTGAGTGTCCCGTACAAGGATCCGCTTAAGCAGACTGTCTCAGATGAACCCTAGCTAAATCCCAAATCAAGAACTTCAAGAACCCTATCTAATGAACAATTGATTTACCCTGGTATCCTGGTTGAAACTCGGTCAACCAGACTAATCCAGCAAGAAAGAAGTTCACTAATGATGAAAGAGTTTACAATTACACCAATCACGCTCAAGCTTCCTATCTAATCAATTTCTTGATCCGATACCTAATCTCCGACCACCAACGCTATCTTCTGAAACTAACAGCTACTCGACTACTTCAATACCTTCAACCTATCGAAGTTACCAGTCGATCACAGCACACAGTCTTGATCGCTTTCTTGGACGCAGATTGCAGAACTCGATTTTGAGAACGAAGACGATTGCGAAGACGAATTGCGATTGATCACGTACGTTCCAGCGCGCGCCTGCCTTGGTTTAAATACTCCTTCATTAAACTGACACGTCAGCACCACGTCAGCAATAATAAATACTTATCCAAATGCCACACGCTCCAATATATCCACGTCACCTTCATTACTCAAATATCTGATCTCTTGCTTCAGCATATCTGATCTCTTGCTTCAGCATATCTGACGCAACCCTTGAGCAGAGCTTTGAACAGAACAGGAATTCCAGCCACATGACAACATTAACAAAATATCCTTAAGTTGTCATACAATATTTGATGAGTGATTCAATTAAACAATACCACGCACGCGTGACAATATGTTTAGATGTGTACTTCCAACCTCACTAAGATTTGATAAAACTAATCTAACACCATTACGTGGAAGAAAATGAAAAGATCCCATACACTGCAAAAACAATAATTCAAAACAAAAACACCACGATGGCGAGAATGAGACACAATCTGGTGATCTGGTTTAGGTGGCCAACTGCTTACCACTTAAAATCAAGTTTTAAGCAATTCAGACCTCACAAGTTAGATAAACATGAAATTAAAGATAACATCAGCTTCACATAAACGAACAAATATGTAAATATCAATGTCGTATGTTTTGAATCTCGTTGGATGTTTCGGTACTTCTCGAATCAAATGATTAACTCCAACTAAATAACCGAATTTTATCCCATATTATATATTATTTATACTTTAATGAGTGTTGTGTAGAATGCAACTTGAATCCTAATCTCTTAATAAGATGAATAAGAGTGTAGTCATTCGACCATAACCTCTTAATTTGAATCAAGACATAATGCATAAGGAGGACTGTTTAACAACGATTCGAACTCAGGACCTTAACTGATCTTATCTTTATGCTCACCCACTCGATCATCCCTTTGAGGATAAATCCTTGAATTTTACTGCAAAATGATTTTACTTTTTTCTAGAAATTGTCATCTAATTGGATGAAATATTCTCTTCAGAATCATTTTATTGAAATTTGAAATAAAGAAATTCGATACATGATATAACATAAATATTTTTTAGCCCTTTTATATTTTCCCTATTTTAGGATATTTGATTATAAAAATAAGTACTGAAAGTGATCATTTACTAAATTCCACTGATCTGTATTTGTAGGTGTATTTATAGGTGCATTTATAGATTAGTAGGCAGCTTATTTTTTAATTTACAAAAATAGCAATTAACTAATAACTCTTCCTTAATATTAATTAAATGTGATTATAATTAGTATGATGTGGTAGCAAACGGTTAACAGTCATACAAAGAGATCATCAACAAGCTGCAACCGCCTCTCAACTTCCCTAAAGTTTCAATCTTTTTGCTTTGTGCTGGTGTTTTGTTACTTAATTAGAGATCACAAGTTGCGTTAGGTCAACTGTTGGTGTTGGCTACTTCCCTCCAAAAGAACCCTCTTTCTTGGAATCCAAGTTAAGCTAAGGATTGTTTGATTGTTGGTCACCCTCTGTCACCCAATTTCTTGGTGAGATTGTTGTGTATCATCTCTTTTACACTTGTTGCATATCACCTGTTTGTTTAAATTCCTCTGAGAAGTTTTGTGCTTATTGAGTTTGTGTTTTGGAATTGATGTTGTGGAGTTGTGGTTGGTTCTATTGGTTGGGCTACTGTTGATCTTGTTTGGTGTTGGATTTGATTTGATTGAGAAAACCCTTGTCAGGGATGTGGAAGATTGTGTGAAAGTTGTGAGCTTTTTGCTGATTTGTGTAGAAGTTCATGCTGTTTTTGCTTCATGGAGTCTTCATGTACTACGTGTGAGTCTGGGAAGGAAAAGAGAGGCATGGTTGTTTCGATGAGTACTCGTTGCTTTGTGCCTATGGATGCTTCTGTAGTAGCTCAACCAGGTGATGGTAGAGTGGAGGCTATGACGAGGCCTAGTCGTCGTAGGTCATCTGTTGTTATTAGACTGGCTATGAGGGTGTCGAGATCAAAGTGGTTTAGTTTCTTGAGAAGAGTGTTTCGGTACCAAAATGGAACAAGGTCTGATCCTGGTTCTAATCCATTTGACTCTGAGTTTTGGATGATGTTGGAGCTTGTGCTGCTGCTTGTTCAAATTAGTATGATATTGATTACTCTTAGCGTGTCGAAGGAAGAGAAGCCATTTTGGCCTATGCGAATGTGGATAACTGGATATGAGATTGGTTGCTTCCTTAGTTTGTTGATGCTTTATGGTCGGTACAAGCTACTTCATATGCCTCGAATGGATGGGCCAAGCCTTTCGAACATGGAACAACAGCGGATCACAGGTGATTCAAGGTAAACAATCAACATACTCAATCTAATAATTGAATCTTTACTGTAGTCAATGATTGGGTTTAATAGCCTCACTCATCATTAGGACACCTTGTTGAAGCAAATTCTAGAATTCTGGACTTGCTCATTGGATTTTATTTGAACAGGATCTCACGTCTGACAAGTAAATGCAAGACATCCCTGGATCTCTTCTTTGCAGTATGGTTTGTAATGGGTAATGTCTGGGTCTTTGATTCTCGTCTCGGATCATTCCATCTTGCACCAAAGCTACATGTCCTGTCATTAATTCTCTTAGCGTGGAATGCTATCTGCTACTCTTTTCCATTTTTGTTATTCCTACTTCTATGTTGCTTCGTCCCACTTGTTAGTACCCTCCTTGGGTATAACATGAACATGGGATCTGCTGAACGAGGGGCATCAGATGATCAAATTTCTAGCCTTTCTAGCTGGATATACAAAGAGGTTCATAGGGATTTAGAAAGCGCCAACAGTTCAGACGAAGAGACGGTAAGAAATTTATATCATATCATTTTTACACAATTCTCTTTTTTCAGATTCAACACATGTATATATACAGATCAACAAGTAAAGTCATTCATCAATAAGTTCAGTTGTTTTCGTTTCTTGCTTGTCTTGCAGGAATGTTGCATATGTCTAGCTAAATACAAAGACAGAGAAGAAGTGAGGCAACTACCATGCTCACACGTATTCCACCTCAACTGCATCGACCAGTGGCTCAGAATCATATCTTGCTGTCCGCTCTGTAAACGTAAATTGGAAAACAGGTAGCCAACGAGGATAGAGCACTATTTAAGCTCATCTCGTCAGCTGAATTTCCCAAAATCAGTTTTACATCATATACAGCTTGTTCGCGTGAGTCTCTACTAGTTGTACAGCTTTGCTCACCAAAAGCTTTTAAGGAAAGAATCATATGGATTAATGTCTATACATAAGTGTGTATGTTTCCAAACAGCTAATGAAAGAGTGAGTGCTTTTGCCAACATACATACCTTTTCTTCTCTGTATCTTTTCAGTAAATCTTTTTTTTTTTTTTTTTTTTTTTGATTCAAGGTGAGAATATTTCATCGAGAAAAGATATTACAGGACACGCAAATGAAACATAATCGAAGGGATAAATCTAAGACAACACTACGTTGAGGAAGTCTCGTAAATGCAATGTGAAGAGCAGGCCATGATCGGCACCATCCCAGCGAACTCACCAAAGTCCAAACCAGCCGGACTCGAGAAATCCCCATAGCAGCACAGACATATGACCAGGAGGGCCAACAGGACCAAAGGAGCAGGAAAAAACAGGTAGAGACCCTGGCCCAACCAGGCCCACAAGCAGCAGGCCCACAATCATCAAACCCTAGCACGCCAACCACCAAAACCCAAACATCTGCCGCCGCCGGAACCCAAACATCCACCGCGCCTCCTCAGCCGCCGAGCCGCCAGGCAAGCCGACCTCTCCGACGATCCGACGCGCAGCCGCGGCCCCATCCGATCTCCCCAAGCAATCCGACTCCCCGGCGACAGACTCGCTCCGACTCTCCGGCGACGGACACGCCCGACCTCGTCCAACCCCGATCTCCCACGCTCAGCCACTCCACCACTCCAGCCGCGACCCGTCTGATCTCCCATCTTCCTCCCGTCAGCCCGCACCGACTGTGAGCCAACCTCCGGCCAACCTGCCCGTTCCAGCGGTCTTGCCCAATCGATCCAGCTCCTCCCAAGCCATGTCAATCCTCCTGTCAACATCCCGCTCCGACCAGAGAAACCATCAACGCAACGCGCCGCGGACGACCAGATCTGGCAGCCAGAACCGCCGCCCAAGACAGAGCCACCACATCTCACCTCGTTTTATTCCCCAAGGCAGCAGAAAAAACCACAACCTCAAGCACCCTAACTCAAACTCACCGCGGCCGACGGAGGCCTGGCCGTCAGCCACCTAAAGCGCTGAAACAGAACCGGGGAGGCAGTCCCAGCTTGTTACCAAACTCAGCCAGAAGCCACGGTGGACCTGAGCCAAAGGGACTCAAGGCATGGAGGAAAGACTAGTCATAAACTAGAGCAAAAGCTTTAGGAAGAAACCTAAAGTAGGAAAGGAAATAAGAAAAGGAAAAGCTGGAAAGGAAGTTCAAAGATCTCCTAGGGGTAGAGAAGAAGATCCATCACTACAAGAGGATGGACCTCTTGCTCCACCCCGGAGTAGAGGCTGCCGGAAGAAGCTGTCAAGAGAGAAGGAGGAGCTTTTTCTTAACCTATCTTTTCAGTAAATCTTTGAAGTGTTGAGGTTGATTGCTGAAGCCACTCAGCCAGCCTCATATGCAAATATATACCTGTAGCCTAATGCTGCACTTAAACAATTCAACTTCTCATCTGCTATGGAATTCTAAATAACATTTAGTAAATTAAAAATGTAAATTTCTGTTAATTTCTTTTTGAAATCTTTAATGATAAATAAACCACAAACTCTTTTCTTTTGAATCATGATTGAAAATCCAGATTTTATTCTCTTTATTTTTATGAAAAATGACTTTTTGTAGACAAATAGTACATATTATCAAACATATTCTTTTACAAACTCAAACAATACCTTTAAATTGTCACAATACATAATATTTCTATTACATTTGGTAAGCTTCTTTTTCGATTATGTAATTAATAATGCCCTGCTTGTGAGACATGATATATATGTAAGACAAGAGGACAAAATCTGAGCCACTGATTTTGATAAATCGACGGTTGAGATTAAAGTTGAGTTTTAATAAAATTAGGTGGTTGGATTTGCGAAAAACACGGGGCGGTTGGATTTACGGTTATTTTACTTGAAATCTCAACCGTTACATTATAATTCATGAACGATCGAGATTGTGTCCTACTGTTTTACGAAAAGTTAATCGTCTTTCTAGAACTAACGTCCTTATAAATTATAATTAGTATTTAAATTATTTTATGGAAGCAAACATTAGATTTATTGAAAACCATTCGCCAAATTTGTATACATTATTTTTACATTATTCCTTCTTCACCCTTCCAAGCGATGCAGAACCAATCTCTGAAACAAGTTCCCTTAGGGTATAATTTCCATGGACAATGACATTCTGAACGTTCACAATTCTTGACATCTCTTTCTTCACGATACGCATCGAAATATTTTGTAGTACTTCCCCAACTTGCAGAACAATAAAACAATGTTGTAATAAAAACAGGAGCAGGTCTGAAAGAAAAATCATAAACCTGACCATAAGAAAGTGTATGGATACCAAGATCATCGTCTCCTGATTTGCAATGAACTTTAAGTTCCGGACTGATATAATTGATTATCTCTACGTGCATCGTCGGTATAACAAATGCGCCGTGACAACCGTTGATTCCATTCGTTTTGTTGGCTGGGTAGATTTGTGACATTGTTGTTGGTAACAATAAGAGCAAAGAAATCAAGATGAAAATGTTGCCTGTAACCATCTTTTCTATTGCATAGAACCTGACTATTGAGTTATGTATATTTATATTACTTCTTCTGTAAATTGATATTTCATAAATATATAAGATTAAGTTTATAAATGGTGTGTAAATAAATTTAATTTAAAGCGGTCGGTAAAATTTTTGTAAATTTGTAACCTTTTTTCTTTACTTTTTGTTATTATTTAATATTCAAATATGTGAGTATGAGGCAGCAATCCATGGAACCTTTTAGTTTTGGGTTTTGGCCACTTTATTTTCAATGGCAGTTGTTTAATTTTAATTACTTATATGCTTTGGTTGCATGGAAAAATTGATTGGAATAAAATTAATAAAAAATTTAAAGAAAAATATTTGTCTGTATTTGTTTGTTAAAAAAATAAAAAAGGAAATATTTTCTTTCTACTATTTTCCCCACATCCATACAGAGGGTTAAAGTCCTTTTATTTGTGCTGAATTTAAATATTTTTCAGGCAGTTACTTTTACAATTTTATAGAAAATGTTAAAATAAATGTTACAGAGAAAAAAAATGCAGAAAAATGTTGTCTTAGTAGAAAAATATTAATTAATATCAAGCATACTTTATAATATTCAAGAAATAATTTTTAAAAAATTCACAATACATAATGTTTGTTTTCCAATGAACGTTGGTGCTTTCAGTTTCCGCCTTTCTGCCAATGGCGGTATTTTTCTCAACTTCTAAATGATGAAAAATATTATTAAAAAAGTTGCTTTAAAATGTTTTCATACTAAACCATTAAAGATCAAGTGGCTAATATCAAACTGGAAACAGATCAGAAACAAAGTTTAATGTTAAGCTAAATGAGTGTGTCTCATTTCGATTCAACGTGAAGTAACGTCTGCTGATAAATCCTTAGAAAAAAAGCCATCTTAGTGTGTCACATCTTGCTACTTGGCAAATGAAGCTGACCAAATGACACTTACATCGGTTTTGTTTATGATGATCGGTCGTTATTAGCAACATGTCTGATTCCCAATTATTTGCATATTATACTCTGTCAACTAGCTGCTCTTTTAGGATGCTGATTCCCAAACATTCTGATGTTTGTAGGTAATTAGTTGTTTTAGTTTTCTGCATTTACAGTATAAAAAGCCTTCCTTGTGAACCTAGTTAATTACAGTAAGATTCGTTTTCCTACATATTTTGCGGAACATTTGTTTGCATTGAATCTGTTAAGACTGAATATTATTGAATCTTTGGCCCCAAATAGCATTAGAAAATAGCAACTACAGAAGCTGGCCAGAAAGCTATACATGGTTTTGATTAAATTTATTACTTAACAAAGTATGTCATTGTTATAGGGTCTACATTTTTTAAACTAATTCAAAAGCTTAACAACAAGGGTTGAGGAACTTGAGTAGCTTCTGATAATCAGAAGCAGACACGCCTTGTCAGATATGACTGAGTCTACTATCAATAAAAAATACAAAAACTCGCTTTCAAGTATATATATATTTCCTTTATAATATTACTTTCGTACAGAAGTTCTAGGTGAATTTCGAAGACATTTCTTGACTATTTCCTTTGTATATCTTTATGATGTTCCCTTATAAGTACGGCCTTTTCGTCAAGGTTGGAACTTATCTCTCATCATATTCTCCACACCGATCGTCCATAAATTTTTACGGAAGTACTTCTCTTTCAGCGATCACAAGCACGATGTTGAAGGTATGCGCTCCTCTCATTTCCAATTTTGTTAGTCCATTTTGTATCTTTTTGTGAATCAAGAAGTTCAGTTTAAAGTGACTTGCAGACTAATTGTACTATTTTTCATGTTACAGCAAAAGATAGTCATGCATGTTGATATGCACTGTGACAAATGCCAAATAAAGTGCAGGAAAATTGCGGCAGTAGTTGCTGGTACGAGAAATGCTTATCGTAAAATCATGATTCAGAAACAAAAAAGGGCTTGCTAACAATTTTATGGATTTTTTGTCCAGGGTTTGAATCAATGTCAATAGAAGCGGAGAAAAGTCATCTAATAATAACCGGGGTGGGGATCGATACCGCTACCCTGGCAAACTCATTGCGTAAAAAAGTTGGGTCAACTAGCATCATAAGCGTTGAGATAATAAAAACTGAAGCTCAAAAGAAGGAAGATGAAATCAAGAAGAAAATAAAAGAACAAGAAGAAGAAGCCAAGAAGAACAAGACTTTGACTTGGAGCTACAGCACTTGTAATAACAACAACAATTATTCATATCCTCCCCCTCCTCCTCCAAGTTATGATATGGTCTGTTATGGTGCTCCAAGCTATCCCAACACTTGGTTCACTTGGTGAGCTTCTTCATTATTATACAACTGATTATTAGTACAATTCCAAAGCAATATAAAGTATTATTCTACCAAAAGTCAACTCAGTTGAGTACAGACATGTTATCCATTGCTTTTCTGTAAATCTAGTACATGTGGATTTGAAGCATTTTTTGTATAAGAAGTTACAAATTTGTATCATAAAATGAGAATATTTTGTTTATATATAATTCTAATAATAGATACATACTTATTTTAGGTAGTTCAGAATGATTGGATTTGATTAGGATTCAGAATGTTTTCACTAATAAGATCATCTGCATCCATATCCGAATATTCGGTTTCACTAACTTTTATTTTCAGTCCTGGTAGAAAGGAAGGGTACTAGAACTTGTGATCTACTAAGTACTAACCATCAAAATAAAATCTTGATGAAATTTTGTACAATAAGAAGAAGAAACTAGTAAAAGACAAATGGAGGGTTTGGAATTTATGAAACTGAAGAGATGAAAATTCTCATAATGCAGTAGTTGATGTGGAGCTCTCCTGTGTTGGGATGGGAGTGACTAAGTCTTTGTAAGTCAACCATTGTAGCAAAGTCCCAAACTTGATTCATCTTTGAATACAAAATGATTGAGTTGGAATAAGTTATATTTCTATGTAGCCAAAAGCCATTGTTTTGGTTGAGTTGGAATGTGGAATTAGTATATACACTACATTACAAAATGTATGTACACTTGCTAGTACTTATAATTTGTAACTTGCTCTACAATCCTTGCATATAAACTATAGTTATTAAACTTACGACCTCAACCTTCTGCGTATCTACCCGAAAACG
The DNA here is from genome assembly GCA_006409495.1 of Sedum album. Taxonomy (NCBI): domain Eukaryota; kingdom Viridiplantae; phylum Streptophyta; class Magnoliopsida; order Saxifragales; family Crassulaceae; genus Sedum; species Sedum album. Next base: position 3,279 of record QZGG01001508.1, on the reverse strand, counting down.
ACCTTGCGAAATCGCGTCACCCATGACATACCCATTCTTTGGAAGATGATGTTTTTTGTTTTAATATGAAAGTATGTTTGACACAATTTCTTAGTTGGAACTTCTCATAATGCCCATCTACCAGGGTTACTATCTTAAACTGCAACTTATGAATCTCTGATATCCAAGAGCATGACTGTTTTATGTATGAATTCATTGCAAATTCTTGGCAATGGCTGATAAGATAATTTTCTGACCATTCATATCATACTGAAACTCGAAATGGAATTTAGTCGTTGTTTCCTGGAAACATCTAAACACAGTGATTTTATAAAATGACTAAAGTCTCATAGAAAACTCATTTATTTTATCATACATCTGTTGACACTAATCACATCCTCATTTCCAAAAGTCCATGAAACTACTAATAGAAAATGGAAATAACACGCTTTCATGGAAACTATCTGGTATACCGAAACTAAGTACCCTTCGCAGTCGTACACTATGAGCCATATAAGTACCCATCCATGTTCTTGATAAGCAACTTACATCTCAGAAAGACAGAAACTGCCTTACAACTCTTGTATTACACACTGATTGAATACATATCCTTTGGCAAGTGTTTACGCTGTGTCTGAAACTAGACGCAGGATGACGACTAAGGTAAAAGCGAATCCTTCCAACCTGAAATAATTTTTACATTTATTTTTACAGAAGTTTTCAAGTTTAATGAATCTGAATTTTCTGATCTTGACAAGTCGAGGTAATTAATGGTTTTTTCATTTTGTCACGGTTATAGCAAAAGATAGTCCTTGGAGTGTCTATGCCTGACAATAAATCCAGAAACAAGGCAAGAAAAATTGTGGAAATCACAGCTGAAGGTAAATTGCAATTATCCAGTTCATCTTATCAAATACCAAACTACGTAAATTTTCTAGTGTAATAATTAATTTTTGGGTATACTGTTTTTCAGGGTTGATATCTGTGGTTATTGATGATGAAAAGAATCAGTTGGTGCTTGTGGGTGTGGGTATGGATGCGGCCATTTTGGCGGTATCATTGCACAAGAAAATGGGGCACACAAACATCATAAGCATCGAAAATGTGAATTTAGAAGAAGAAAAGGAAGAAGAAGATGCGAAGAATAAGAATGTTACATGAGCTCCTTGTGATCCAAGATATCCCAACTCATGGTTTCCTTTGGTGACTTTTGATTTCAATAATTGTTCTAATAGAAGAGGCATGTTCAATTATTCTAATGAATTGTTTGCGATTCTTTTCAAGAAAATTCACTACTGTAAATTGTTATGGAAATCAATAGTAATGAAAATGGAAATGAACATAGCATAATATTCCGAGTCATTCAAATCACAGTATGCATATGACTCAGAGAAAATATTTACAAGGGAAGTCGTCAAATAGTCACATAATTTTTTCTCAAGACTTCTGTTTAAATTCCGTTTGAATAAATACAACATTTTCTCGAAATCTGAGTTTTTTATAAACTGCATTGATGAGACTGGTTTAAAAGTAGCCTTTGCGCGTACGAAAAAAATATCAAGTCACAATAAACCCAGTAAAAAGACCTCAAAAAGATGAGATCTTTTAAGGTAACATTAAGTAAAAAAAGGTCATTTATGATTTATGATGATTGATAACTTCACAAAGTACTATTTTTCATGAGATATGCCGAGACATGGTGACATCCTATCCTGTTTTGAGAAGGCAGCTACCGCCAACAGCCTACCTAGAAATTGTGTATGGATGGTCCTATCTGCTTATCATTTCAATTCTTGGTGATGGCTGATAAAATAATTTCCGAACATTTTCTGATCATTGAAAAATGTAAAGGAGTTTTAACAGCAGTTTCTTGGAAACATCATGAACACTGTCGTATTATACATTGACTAAAAGTCTTGTAGAAAAGCCTCTTTTCAGTAACGTGTTTGTCAGACAATTCCCCTTTTCTATTTTATATACATCTGTTGACCCAAGTCAAATCCTTATATTCCAAACTCATATGTTAAAACACGGTTTCGTGGAAATTATTTTGTATACTGAAAGTAAAAATCCATCTAAGTCCTCCACTAAAAACCATATAAGTACACAGCCATTGTACCTGAAGATTAATTTATATCTCTCATAAACTGCCTTACAACTCTTGTTTCATTTTTCGATCTATTCAGTAATTCTTGCAAGCATTTAAGCAGTGTCCGAAACTATACGCAGGATGATGATTAAGGTAAAAGTGGTTCCATCTTATTTGAAATCACTGTTTTTGAATTTTTCAGGGAATCTGAATTTTCTTGTGTTTGCTTTGGTTAGCTAATTTATAGTTTTTTTCATGTTATAGCAAAAGATAGTCCTTGAAGTGTCTATGCCCGACGATAAATGCCGAATGAAGGCGAAGAAGGTTGTAGCATCGAACAAAGGTATATTGCATCTTATTAATTTCTAACAAGTTATAATTTGAGGAGCAATGGACTCATTAGTTTTTGGATGTTCTGTTTTTTTCAGGGTTGCTATCTATGGCCATTGAGGAGGATAAGAATCGGTTGGTGCTTGTGGGTGTGGGGATGGATGCAGCCATTTTGGCGACTTTATTGCGGAAGAAAGTGGGGCGTACGACTATCGTAAGCGTCGAGGAGGTGAAATCGGAAGAGAAAAAGAAAGAAGAAGAAGCTGCTAAGAAGAAAAAAGAAGAGGAAGCAAAGAAGAAAAAACAAGAAGAGGAAGATGCAAAGAACAAGAATGTAACATGGAGCTACAATCATTATAATCACCACTATGCTCCTCCTATTCATGGGTATGATTTAGTTCAGTATGGTTATGCTGCTCCAAGATATCCCAACTCATGGTTTTCTTGGTGAATTTCAATTTCAATAACTGCCCTGATACAAGAGGCATATTTCTTTTACTACAGAGTTCAATTAAATTTTTTATGAATTGTTACAAATTCTTTTGAAGAAAATTAGGTACTGCGAAATTGTTATGGAAAATGGAAATCAACATTTTATGAAAACATGAAAATTATCAGTTTTTTTAAACTGGCGGCAAATGAAAATGGCATAATATTTTGATACTAAACCATTAAATTTCAAGTGGCTAATATCAAACTGGAAACAAATCAGAAACAAAGTCTACTGTTAAGCTAAATGTGTCTCATTTCGATTCAATCGTGAAGTAACGACTGCTGATAAATCCTTAGAAAAAAGCTCACATATTGCTACATGGCAAATGACACTTACCAAATGACACTTACCAAATGACACTAATATTTGTTTAGTTTATGATGATCGG
>QZGG01001507.1:0-63238 GCA_006409495.1 Sedum album | reverse complement strand
CGAATATTTTAGGCAAGGATATCTGTAGGAAATCATCTATATCTCTAAAATCAGCTTAGGAAATATTAAATTTCCAAAACTGAACTTAGAAATATTTCTCGCGCGTGATGACGTCATCGACTCCGAATATCTCGCTATCTGCTGACGTCACCGCCTTTGCTGTCTGCTGCGCGTTCTTCACTCGCGGCGCCATGTTGCTCGCGCGCCAGTTGCCATTTGTCGGTTGTCTTTGCCTTGTTATCTTTTTGCATGAGATTCAGCCTCCTTGTTGCGTTTTCGTTCTAACTCTTCTTTAAAACCTGAAATACAAAACTACACCAAAAGCGTAATCTTATACCATAATATGTTAGAATAAAAGCAGTGTAAAGGACTTAAAGTAGCGTACAACTGCACTCTATCAGTGACAAACTGTGGATTGATTATTTGTCTCAATAGAGGCTCATGGTGACTAACGTACGTTTCTCGCTTACCTTTAGTCGCAAAAGGTATGCTAAACGACCGACGATATACATTTGTCTCTCTTATGCGACTATTTCGTATGTGACTTCATTAATAAAAGTCCCTTAAGTATATAGTCGTCCAGACTTTCATTGAACCATTTTGCATCATTTAGTATGTGTTACAAACCTGTAACAAGTGAATAAAAGATCAAACAACTTCATAATATAACGGAATAAACAAGAACTACTATGTCATTTTATCCATTATTGCGACACAGGGAAATATGTGGTGTAAGTAAAATTATGTGGGTTAAACACAATGCAACGGACTATAGTCGCATAAGTGAATGTTGCTTAAGTTGGGTTGCATCTATATTTTACAACATGACAAATTTTTGTATATGACATAAATGTGACCTTTAGAGACGCTCATTTTGTTGCAAGAAAAACGTTGCATATGTTTTATGTTATGCAACAAACATTTTGTTAGTATTCAAATTCTTGCAACTTCATCCTAATTTTTACCCACACTAATATACATGTTGAGATAACGTGAAACAAGCGCAACATTAGTTTAAAGTTGCAAATCTGTTGTTTTTAAATTAGAAGAATTTGGTACATGATCCGTTGTCCAAAAGTTCCCGACATCTCAAAGTACATCACAACAAAGTTTTAAAATTCATAAAATTCAAAATTTGAGAGGATTAAATAGCTTGATTAGGAGAGCAACTTGCGCATTCACTTGAACAATGGGCCATAGCAGGAGCATGGTCCTCAATACTCCTCTTCCACAAAGGATCACCATCCTACTCGCTCTTTAAGATTTTAACTTGGCTCTCCTTTGTCTTCTCTAACTCATCTCGAAGTGCACGATAGACCTAAAAAATAAGTTGATATTTCTAATGTCTCAAATGAAATAGTTAAAAGGCAAAGACGCAACAATGCTTACTAGTGAAATTATATCGCTTAAGATAGATTTAGTCCCAACGCATTGATTAGCCTGTCACATGTTACTTACTATCTGTAACAGCTTATGCTTAAACAGTTAACAATAACAATGTAGTCACAAAAGCAATTTATTAACCCACTTCAGGACAACTAGTCCGTATTGTGGGGAACCCTCTCGTGGGCCCAATGAGTATAAGTTTCACTACAGGAATTCAGCACAATGTTACAAGAGCCACTCTTAATGACCTATACAACAACTATAGGAAACAAAACCTATCAACCTCTAGGTAGAGAAACCTTCTCTTACTTGTTCTATGACAGCTCCTACTTGAGTGTCAGTCACATCTCGTTCGCTACAGTCGTCCTCTGTATTGGGGTACTAATAGGTATGTCAGTTGTCTTTCTCTTGTTATCTGCAGAAGGGTATCCGTTGCACTGATATGCCAGGTACCATTGTCCTGTCACAAGGACACCTCCACAATCTTCTTCTGACTCCAAGTCTCTAGGATGAATGTATATGCTTCAGGTTTTTGCTTGGGTTGTTGTCTTCAGAAGGTCTGGTCTGTGTTTATTGGCTAAGAAAATCAGAACTCCTTGAGACATTCGTACTTCAAAATTCTAGCTTTAGGAAACTATACAAAATCTTCTCGGACTAGGTTTCCTAAAACCATCCTTATCAAGACTACCTATTTTGATTATGATCTCCTTCTTCAGGTTGTAATACTGCTAGCTCTAGGATTTCTTTAGCTTCATCAAATCTTCTTTGTACAAGATAGTCCGATTGATTTCACCTTTTGATCTATGAATTGCTAAGTGCTGCTAAAGCAATCATTAGTTCTTGAGTGTAGGAAGATCCACTAGTGATCTAGGACTATTAGATACAAACTTCAAACTTTCCCATAATTTTTTTACTTTGAACTCCCTCTGTAGCAATACTTTTCTCTTTGAATATGGAGCCTGTCTCAGCTTGATTAGTCGTAGGCTTCTCAATATCGTTATGCTAGTCTTAGTTGTAAGTTGATCTGTAGCAACACATGCCTCATAGCCTATCCAGATTCTTGTGATCCAGCTCGCTGAGCATTTAGAATGATGTCCAAGTTCTTTGTTCCTTTGTTCAACATGTTGGCAAAATTTTGAACACGAGCAAGTTGTGCTTTGGTCACAGAATGTTCTTCTTTCTCATGCTTCACACTACTACATATCAGATTTATAACAACGCTTGTTTTTTATCTTTAACAGCTGATAGAGTGCAGTTGTACGCTACTTTAAGTCCTTTACACTGCTTTTATTCTAACATATTATGGTATAAGATTACGCTTTTGGTGTAGTTTTGTATTTCAGGTTTTAAAGAAGAGTTAGAACGAAAACGCAACAAGGAGGCTGAATCTCATGCAAAAAGATAACAAGGCAAAGACAACCGACAAATGGCCACTGGCGCGCGAGCCTCGCGCAAGAGACAACAAAATGGTGACGTCAGCACATAGCGAGATATCCGGAGCGATGACGTCATCACGCGCGAGAAATATTTCTAAGTTCAGTTTTGGAGATTTAATATTTCCTAAGCTGATTTTTAGAGATATAGATGATTTCCTACAGATATCCTTGCCTAAATATTCGTGGAAACCCTAGGAGGCAAGGCTATAAATACAAAGATTTATGGAGATCACACAATGCAGCAGAGGGACCAGACGGCTCAGAGCAGAATTCCGACGGCCGCGCGCAAGCTGTCACGCGAGCCTGCCGACGCACTATACAGATTTGTCTAGCTATTTTAGTTGTCTTATAATTATTCTTGAGATGTATTCAATCAGCATGAGTAGCTAAACTCACTGAACTCGGTTTGGATTTTGATCTATGAATAATATGTTTTGAGGTCTTGTTCTTAATTTGCATGATTAAGTTTAGTATTATTATTCCGAACTCAATTGCATGATAATTAGGTTAGACAATTAAGCGAAGCCTTGCACCGCAGACTTAGTTGTAGAATCTATTATCTATAGTTAAACTATCAGAAGTACGTGACTGTGAATGATAGGAGTAACACTAGAATAGGCAGTAGCTACCTTGACCGGATTCGTTATTGACTAGACTAGATTGAGTAATAATATCATACAGACTTTGACCGGAATGTATGTGTAGGTTATTAAGCTGTGACAGGACCTTAATCTACGTGGACAATATATCATGTACCATTAGTGACCGAGGATAAACATAGAATTCATAGTGAAGAATCTGAACCGAGCTCATCTCTTGCATAGTTATTTACATCTTTTTACTTGCTGTCTGTTGTGCGCCAGTGTACTTGCGCACAGTTTTTCTTTCTTCGTTTTTTACTCACAACCCCAATTCTTAGTTTGTAGATTGAAAGAGACTTCCACCGTTCCCTGTGGATTCGACCCCAGCTTGCCGATACTATACTAGTAAGGAGAGTCGGGATAAATTTGCAGCACTCAACGACGTGCTCGTCAAATTTTGGCGCCGTTGCCGGGGAACGGCTAGAGAAGTTTTCTTTTCCTTTTTCTTTGTTATTTACTTTTTGTTTTTCTTAAATAAAAATCCAAAAAATATTAGTTACGTTTAATTTAGCTGTTGTTTTTTTTTGCATGGAAGATTTTGGTGAGAATAGTGTCATCGGCAGACAGAGGAAACTCCAGACGCGCCAGCGCAACGCGAAAACATTTTTGCTCGCCTGAACCCAGCTGAACTCGAGGCAATCAGAAGAGAAGTACGCAGAGACTTAGAGTTCAGAATGGACGTTGAACTACCCAGAAACGACAATCAGCTGAATGATAACATGGATGGACGCGCGCCACCTCCTGTCGCGCGCGTGCCTGCTCAACCAGTGGCGCGACGCACCATCAAGGAGATGTCTGCTCCTCAAGCTGTGAATCAACCATGGTGCATAGTACTGCCTCCAGATGGACACTTCGAGCTGCGGACTCAGCTTGTTCACTACATACCAAAGTTCCATGGTATGGCTAGTGAGAATCCAGTAAACACGTACGAGAGTTCGCGGCCATTTGCGAGAACATGAGGAATGGGAACGAGGATCCGAGTTGCTGAAGTTGAGAGCTTTCCCATTCTCACTATGTGATTCAGCTCGACAATGGTTGATGGGACTAGCTCCGGGTTCAATAAGGACATGGCCCGAGTTACAAGAACGGTTTCTAGACAAGTTTTATCCCGCGGCCAAAGTGTCACTGCTACGTAGAGAGTTAGCTGCGCCGAAACAGTTGCATGGAGAGTCATTATCAGAGTATTACGAGCGGTTCAGGGAACTTGAAGCGAACTGCTACAATCATGGACTCCCGCAACATGTGTTGATAGAGAACTTCCTCAACGGACTTACTGAGATGGAACTCAGGTTGTTGAATGCTTGCGCAGGAGGCAACGTGAGGAATATGTACCCGGAGGATGTTTGGAACTAATAGAGGACACGGCGATCAAGTGAGATATCAAGTTTCTGGAAAACAACCGTACAGATCTCTGCATCAAGTGGATGTCACTGGTGAGATTAAAGAATTGAAGGATATGATGCAGAAGCTAATGATGAAACAAAGCGTCGAAGCAAGAACTTGTGAATTCTGTCACGCCACAGACCATCTGACTGACGCATGCCCCTCCCTATTCGAAGAACACGCAGATGTTAATGCAGTAGGAGGATGGAACAATGGACAAGCTAGGCAAGGACAGCCTAGATTTGGATTGGCAGAGAATGGGTTTAGTTGGAAGAACGACCAGAATTTTCAGAGGCCGCGCGCTGACTGGCGCGCGCAACCTAATGCTCCCACTGGCGCGCGACCTTACGCGCCAGTACCTTCCTACAACCCACCACACCGACGCACTGAAGGACAAACGCAGAATGCTCAACCACCCAAGAAGTCGTTAGAAGATATAGTTAGTCAGTTGGCCGAAACAGTAAGCAAGAACCAGGAGCAGAACGAGAAGCGTTTCACTCTGATTGAAACACAGTTAACACAAATCTCTGAAACCGTGACTGAGATCTCAAATAACAGGAAAGCAGCGAAAGCCAGAGTGCAGAATGGTGTCAACGCAGTACTACTTAGATCAGGAAAGGAAACATCAGGTGCGCCAGAGACCACTCGCGCCAGAAAAAAGCGCGCACACGCAGAATAATGGTTCACCACCAGAATCAAGCGCACCAGTGCAGGACAGAGGACCCATCTAGCACAACGTACCACTTCCTTTCCCTCCAAGTAATAAGCCTAAGAAAACCGAGCTAGATCAAGAGCTATATGACCTGTTCAGCAAGGTGGAAATCAACATTCCACTTATAGATGCACTGAAACAAATCCCTAGGTATGCGAAATTTCTCAAGGATTTATGCACAAACAGAAGAGAAAGGAGGAAAGAAAGAGCAAGTGCAGCTGAACGCTAACGCCTCTGCAATCGTGCAACACAAGGTACCACCAAAATGCCGAGATCCAGGTACGTTTACTATACCATGTACCATAGGTAATTCTGTAGTGGATAATTGCATGATAGACTTAGGGGCATCCATAAATGTGCTACCCCATTCTTTATACACATCTCTCCGCATTGGACCACTAAAGCCCGCAGGGTTAACAATCCAACTAGCGGATCGGTCGTGCAAACAACCTGTGGGTGTAGTTGAAGATGTACTGGTAAGGGTAGGAGAATTGGTGTTTCCAGCAGATTTTTATGTGTTAGAGATGGAAGGAAACGTCTCTCCGACACTGCTCAAGTATTGCTTGGCCGACCCTTTTTAATGACCGCACGAACAAGAATCGACGTATGGAAAGGAACTCTTTCGATGGAAGTCGATGGTGAGGTCATACACTTCAATATATTCAAGGGCATGCAGTTTCCACCTGATGATTCTACAATAAACGCACTGGATATTATCGATGAAGCGGTGGAAGAGGAGCAGGCGCGCCAGACCACTGGCGCACTACCAGAAGCGCACGAAGAAGGGAACACCGAAGCTGCCGACCTGAGGTATCTTGTTTCTAGTACTGAATTATGTGTTACTGACACGGCTGTCTCTCGTAACATACAGGAATCGAAGATCTCACTGAAGCAACTCCCAGAGCACCTGAAGTATGTGTTTTTGGACGATAAAGAGACCAAGCCGGTGATTATAAAGAATCAGCTAGAACCTGCGCAGGAAGCACGTCTAATAGAAGTCTTGCGCAACAACAAGCGTGCACTCGGATGGACATTAGATGACTTGCGCGGGATCAGCCCAGACGTATGCATGCATCGAATTCTGTTGGAAGATGGAGCCAAACCATGCAGGGATGCCCAACGAAGACTTAACCCGATTATGATGGAGGTGGTACAGAAAGAGATCATCAAGCTGCTAGACGCTGGAATCATTTATCCCATCTCTGATAGTAAGTGGGTAAGTCCGATACATGTTGTCCCAAAAAAGGCGGAATCACCGTGGAGGAGAACGCAGCAGGAGAACTAGTGCCCAAGAGGATACAGACCGGTTGGCGCATGTGCATAGACTACCGGAAGCTGAACGCAGTAACGCGCAAGGATCACTTCCCCTTGCCGTTTATAGATCAGATGCTTGACCGATTGGCAGGTAAACCACATTACTGTTTCTTGGATGGATTTTCAGGTTACAATCAGATTCCCATAGCTGCGGAAGACCAAGAAAAGACAACGTTCACATGCCCTTTCGGTACGTTTGCTTCCGGCGCATGTCTTTTGGATTATGCAACGCGCCAGGTACGTTCCAGGTTAGTAATGAGCATATTTTCGGACATGTTGGGTTCATGCATTGAGGTGTTTATGGACGACTTTACTGTGCATGGGAACACGTTTGATGAATGTCTGGAAAATTTAGATAAAGTCTTGAAACGTTGCATATCTAAGAACCTAGTCTTGAATTATGAAAAGTGTCACTTTATGGTCACGCATGGAGTAGTACTAGGCCATATTGTCTCTAGAGAAGGGTTAAAGGTAGACAAAGCAAAAATTGATCTTATTACTAGCTTGCCGTACCCCACTAATGTTAGAGAATCAAATCTTTTTTAGGGCACGCTGGATTCTACAGACGTTTCATTCAAGATTTTTCTAAAATATCTACCCCATTGTCTAACCTCCTGCAAAAGGATGTAGTGTTTGACTTTACAGATGCCTGTCGCGCAGCGTTTGACGCACTGAAGCGCGCACTGACTAGCGCGCCAGTACTACAGGCGCCAGATTGGCATACCATTCGATTGATGTGTGACGCGAGCGACTATGCTGTTGGCGCAGTACTTGGTCAGCGCAAGGATAAGAAACCACACGCCATCTACTATGCCTCGCGCACACTGGATCCAGCGCAGCGGAACTACACCACCACGGAAAAAGAGTTACTAGCCATTGTGTTTGCCCTAGAGAAATTCCGTGCATACATATTAGGGGCCAAAGTCATCATATTCACGGATCACGCCGCACTAAGGTATTTAATGTCCAAGAAAGAAACTAAGCCGAGACTCATGCGTTGGTTGTTGCTTTTGCAGGAATTCAACATTGAAATCAAGGACAAAAAGGGCTCGGATAACACAGTAGCAGATCACCTTAGTCGAATAATCAGGAGGAGGATCAGGATCATTAAGGAGACATTCCAGACGAGCATAATGACTACAGGGTAAGGTACCATGGTATGCGCACATTGTGAACTACCTGGTCACTGGTAAGTTCCCCCTACTTTTAACAAACCGCAACAGCTCCGATTGAAACATGATGCTAGACTATACCTGGGATGATCCGTACTTATTTAGAATAGGTCCAGATCAAATACTGAGACGTTGTATTCCTGATCATGAAATAGAGTCAGTTATAGCCTTTTGTCATGAACATGCATGTGGAGGCCACTTTGGTCCTAAACGAACTAGTAGAAAATTTAGATTCTGGTTTTTATTGGCCACATGTGTTCAGAGACTCATACGCGCACTGCAAAAGTTGCGATAGTGTCAGCGCGCAGGTAACATATCGGCGCGCAACGAGATGCCTCAGTGCCTATCATGGTAGATGAGTGTTCGATTTATGGGGAATTGACTTCATGGGCCCTTTCCCTCCTTCATTTGGATTTGAGTACATTCTTGTAGCTGTAGACTATGTATCTAAATGGGTTGAGGCAAGGCTACACGAAAAGATGATGCAAAACTGTTACTGATTTCTTGCGCACTAACGTTTTCTGCCGTTATGGTGTACCCAAGGCACTGATCAGTGACCAAGGAACGCATTTTTGTAACAGGTTGTGGCACAGGTACTCAAACACTATGGGTCAACATAGAACTTCCACGGCTTACCATCCTCAAACAAACGGCCAAGCTGAAATCTCCAACAGAGAAATCAAGCGCATACTCGAAAAGATGGTAAAGCCAACGCGCAAAGATTGGAGCCTTCGTCTGGATGACGCACTCTGGGCATATCGGACAGCTTTCAAGACCCCAATCGGCACCTCCCCATTCCGGTTAGTTTATGGAAAAGCATGCCACCTTCCAGTGGAATTAGAACATAAGGCATACTGGGCTTTGCGCGCATGCAATTTGGATCTGGATAGTGCACAACGAGAGAGAATGTTGGACTTAAACGAGCTGGAAGAGCTGCGCGGACGCATATGACAGTACGCGCGACTACAAGTTGCGCACCAAGATATATCACGATAAGTTTATTCTTCGTCGTTCTTTCAACATTGGTGATAAGGTTTTGTTATTCTCATCCCGTTTGAAGATCATGCCAGGAAAGTTGCGGAGTAGGTGGACCGGACCTTTCACCATCACAAAAATCTTTGCATACGGAGCCGTGAACTCGAAGATGAAAAGGATCATCACCGCTTCAAGGTGAACGGTCAGCGAATTAAGCAGTACCTTTCGGGGCCTATTCCACCAGCACAAGATCGACCTTTCAACACCAGGGGAGTTAGGGAACACACATGAACCATCAGCACGCGCACTGCATACCGCGCGCGCAAAGAGACGCGTCAGAGAACCCGCGCGTCAACTCAATCGGACATTGAAGAAATACCACGGCATTGACCAACAGGTACTGTCGAGCCAGCGACGTTAAACCACGGCACTTCCGGGAGGTAACCCGTGCATTACTATTGCCTTCTTTACTACTTGTGCATAACGTGAGGACACGTTTTTGTTTAAGTGTGGGGGGGGTAGTACACTATCTTAGGAGTAGGAATTTTTCGTTTTTAGGATAAATTTTTCGTTTTTTTAGTTTTAACCAAACCGAATATGAACACATCTCAAGAGGTAATTGCGCGCGAGAAACATTGGCGTGCGCGACCTGTTTGCGCACTCGCGCACCTGAGGTATTTTGTGCTTATATGACATATTCTGATTTTTGTAATTTTTTCGAATTTTGTGTATCTCTTGAGTGGAATAACGAGGGATGTGGAGTTGATAGAAACGTCCTAGAGAAGCAGTCGATCGAACGAAGCTTGAGGATCGGTTGCATGGTTATGAGTATTCGTGGAGGTTGGTACTTCGCGGTCAAAGGAATAAGAGCAAGCTCAGTCACGCAGATGCCGAAGGCGAAACCCTACCAGCGTGACGAGACGGGAAAACAGACCGTCTTCGTGGAAGTTAGTTGCTCAGGAAGGGGCGCGCGGTTGCAAACGCGTGGCCTGACTTGCGCGCGACTGATCAGAAGCGAGAGCGGGGCGTGGTTCCATAGCTGCTATCCGAAGGCCATGATTGGAAAACGTTCTAGGGAAGAATAAGATCCGGACCAGAAAAGTATTCAATTCAAAGTTAAAGCTCAAAAGGCCGAAACAATGAAAAGAAGAAATTTGTGCAACAAAGTTATCAATCTGTCCGAGAAAAACAGTAAAGCGTCAAAGACGTAAGCTCAGAAACCCTAAGACGCGGATCAATCACGTACCAGAGAAAGCGAACACGAATAACCATGCAATCGCAACTCAAGAAGAATTCGGTGACCGGTGCTTAAAAAGGACTATCTCCCAATCATCCGAATTGATATGCATTCCACAAGAGAGGTAACACAAGGTTTGAATTAATTACTTAAATCAGTTTTGTGTTGTATGATCACAAGTGCGCAGGTTGTGAGAGTGGCGCAGACGTGGCGCAGTAAGTCCAACATTCACGCGTGCATTACACAAAGGTAAGGAAGCCGACTTGTTCAGGGACGAACAAGAGTAAGTGTGGGGGATTTGATAGAGTGCAGTTGTACGCTACTTTAAGTCCTTTACATTGCTTTTATTCTAACATATTAGTATAAGATTACGCTTTTGGTGTAGTTTTGTATTCAGGTTAAAGAAGAGTTAGAACAAAAACGCAACAAGAGGCTGAATCTCAGCAAAAAGATAACAAGGCAAAGACAACAACAAAGGCCACTGCGCGCGAGCACATGGCGCGCGAGTGGTCGCGCAGAAGACAGCAAAACGGTGACGTCAGCAGATAGCGAGATATTCGGGCGATGACGTCATCACGCGAAAATATTTCTAAGTTCAGTTTTTGGAGATTTAATATTTCCTAAGCTGATTTTAGAGATATAGATGATTTCCTACAGATATCCTTGCCTAAATATTCGTGGAAACCCTAGGAGGCAAGGCTATAAATACAAAGTTCTAAGATCACACATATGCACGCAGAAGGGACCAGACGGCTCAGAGCAGAACTCCGACGGCCGCGCGCAAGCTGTCACGCGAGACTGCCGACGCACTACAGATTTGTCTTGTTATTTAGTTGTATTTAATTACTTGAGATGTATTCATTCAGTATGAGTAGCTAAACTCACTGAACTCGGTTTGGTTTTGATCTATGAATAATATGTTTTGAGGTCTTGTTCTTAATTTGCATGATTAAGTTTAGTATTATTATTCCGAACTCAATTGCATGATAATTAGGTTAGACAATTAAGCGAAGCCTTGCACCGCAGACTTAGTTGTAGAATCTATTATCTATAGTTAAACTATCAGAAGTACGTGACTGTGAATGATAGGAGTAACACTAGAATAGGCAGTAGCTACCTTGACCGGATTCGTTATTGACTAGACTAGATTGAGTAATAATATCATACGGACTTGACCGGAATGTATGTGTAGGTTATTAAGCTGTGACAGGACCTTAACCTACGTGAACAAATATCATGTATCATTAGTGACCGAGGATAAACATAGAAATTCATAGTGAAAATCTGAACCGAGATCATCTCTTGCATAGTTATTACATCTTTTTCACTTGCTGTCTGTTTGTGCGCCAGTGGTACTTGCGCACCAGTTTTTCTTTTCGTACTTTTTACTCACAACCCCAATTCTTAGTTTGTAGATTGAAAAGAGACTTCCACCGTTCCCTGTGGATTCGACCCCAGCTTGCCGATACTATACTAGTAAGGAGAGTCGGGATAAATTTGCAGCACTCAACGACGTGCTTGTCAGTATTGCGCTACAACTAGTTTTTTGTGCTCTACTATCTGATATCCGTTGAAGAAGACTTCCAATTCATCCAGCTATCCCCTGACATTTTCCCTGATGAAATAAGAAATTCGTATCAGGAATCAAAATTTTGATAGTAATAGGAACACATCTCTCAATTAAAGCACCAAAATGCAGACTTAATCTGCAACAAGAGAAATAGAAGAAGATACAATTGATGAAAAGGGAAGAGTTGCATATTAGAAATAGATGAAGAGAAATTAGGGTTTGCATATTAATGATAGTTATGATGGTGTCATTTGTTGCTTTCATGAGAGTTGAATTCTTGGCTTGTTATATACTCATTTCCAACAATTTTCTTTTGATGGTGAAAATTTTGGTGTGGTTGTGCAAAATCGAACTCTTTTATGATCCACACAAATTGACATTCGGATAAAAGTTACAATTGTTCAAAACTACATTCTGAAATAAGCAGCTTATTGGTACTTTGAGATCTGGTAAACTTGGTAACTAATGACATCGGAAGCTTTATCGGAAATATTTAACCCTCTCCTACACTAATCAATTTGTTTTGTTCTTTCTATTTTGGCCGCCAGAAGCTACCACCAGAGGACAAGTTTGATTCGAAAAGGGGAGAAATGTTAGAACATAAAGAAACTGAAGTGAGGAAGTGGAAGATGTACCATTTTGTGTCACTTAACAAGTTAAAATGTTTAGTACTTATCTCCGCTTAACAAGTTTAAGTAGTAATGAAGGAAAGGGGAAGAAATGAATAAATCATGTTCTAGTCCACCTCTTTAATTTCAAATTCTTCTCAACTCCTAAATTATGATTCGTCTCTTTCCCTTCTAAACTGTTCTTCAAATCTCATATCTTACTTAATTTCTTCATCAGTATCTATCGTATTATTCTATATAATATTTTGATTGCATCAAAGAGATTTTGCAAAAACCCAACAACAACAAAATTATTATATTACTGAATAATAATAAAAGTGATGGAGCATGTTTATTCGATCAATCAAAACGCAAAATCCCATGATTTAAATATATTATTTCATGTATTATTTTACGTTTTGAGTGATGAATGTTATAGATGCATCAAGACTACTTTGACATTTTAATGCATAAATGGGTGTAATTTGAAGTCATTTGAAATCAAAGACTGAACCGCAAGAAATACAAAATCTGAATTTCTGCACCATCGTGGAGGGTATTGAATTACATATAAAACTTCACCGTCCACGACAAGAAATTCTTCAGCCTCCATGGCAGTGTCAAAAATAGCAAATTGAATTGAACTTCAACATTAGAAATGAGAAGAAATAATGCACCTCGAGCAACAAAAGAAGGAAACGAGTTTTTGTGAAATTTATGATGAAAATGCATTTAAAAGGTAGAGAGGAAGACACCAAAAATGAGCCATCATTTGGCTTTCTTTTCACACACTTTCTACACCATTTACAACCATTTTTAGAGCTCACTTGAAACCTTGAAGATTTTGGATTTTTAAAGACAAAGTCGTCTCATTCTAAAGCCGTAGTGACAATCGAAGAAGATAAAGAAGACCCCATCTTCATTATGAATATTTGTGACACATTTCTCACTTACACACTCTTATATTTTATTGTTTTATCATGAATTCTATGTATAACTAAACTCATCATATTTGGGGAGTTGTTTGTGAACATATGTGTATGATTATTATTGCATGATTATTTTGTGTGAATTTTATTACAACTCTTTGATGCAAATTACATGCTTGAATGTTTGTTTTGCGTAGCCTAGCGGTGAACTATATTAACATGTATTGTATGATGCTTGTCTGATTTCATTCTACTAAAGCCTAGACGTGTGCTATTGTGTTATTTATTCAAGCTATTGTCATTCTTCTTGAGAACTTAGCGGTTAATAGAAGATAAGGATTTTATAGAATTTCTTGCGTATTATCTTAGCGGATGCATGTATGTGTATTAAGTCTCTAAGAGGAACAACTAAATAAATTCACATGATTTTTGTATGGTAGTGATTATTTTTTACGTTACAAGCAACTCCCTCAATCGATTGTTGACATTGATATATATTATTCATGTTTTTATTTAGTACAAAACAATTAAACCATAAACCCCCTTTAAGAATTTAGTAGAAAAATAAATATGAAAACAATAAATTTAAGTTTGAGGGACTCAACGACGTGCTCATCAATAAGTTACTGAATGAATATTGTACTTACGATTTATAGTAGAAACCTCAACGCTCAAATAAGCTATTGAGTAAAACCACTACCTTTCGGTATCCCTTGAAAGGATTTGTGAAAAATGTGTCTTGTTTTGTTCGATCAACTGCCTATTTCACAGTCGTACAACTTATCACCTACAATGACTAAATTATCTTTGTAATATCCGTGACTAAGTCTAACTTTAAACCAACATAGCTTTACACTTTAACTTAATCGTTCGAGGTTTAGATCTTCCGTGCCGCTCTACTAGAAGTATGTGCAATTTTCTCTCTCGAAAAGCCCACCTGATCGTTATTTATAGCCTTAGTGGGTATCTTAAATTTCTATTTTTCTTGCTTTAGATTTGATCAAATTCAATTCAATGCATTATCTTTAATTAAAAAAGACAATAATCTTAACTACCTTCTATTAAATAAAAAGATAATCGTCGACATCATCTAGAAAAGATGGTTATTAAAATATTTCTATAATATACATAAATATATTCAAATAATCCTATAAGATATTGAATATTTGCCGAATATTTCTTTTGATTTCTTTCTTTAATTTTTCTAAATCTCTTCTTTGATATATTTTGAATGTTTAAAATATCCGTACATTCAAATATTAGATAAAAAATTTTTAGCATCCAAATATTATAATATATATAACAATATCAAATCAATTGGTTCAACAAGATCGCTTATAAAGAATTTTTATTGATGATGAGAAATGTTATATAAACAATTAGGGCTGTGAATGATGACTGTAATTCTATCGTAAGGTAATTTTGTGGAGATGAATAATGGCTAAAATTCACAAGGAACTAATTCCTCTGAAGTTTATGCACTAACAAAACTTTGGATTCATATTGCAAGGAGTAATAAGTTGATCGTAGGGGATGTGGTTCAAGTTTGGGGATTCAGAGTTGGCAAGCAACTGTGTGTAGCTATTCTCAAGCTCTGGTACGTGTGCTAAGGCTATTGGCTTCGAGCCATGTTAGTATTTAGTTAACTTTAGTATTTTAGTTGTGTAGGTAGGGTGGTTATTCTTTACTTTCTTCACTGTTAAATTTTATCTAGCTCTATAGTGTAGTCTTTTACACTATATATTATATTGATAATGAGTACATGAACTTTCCTATTTGCAAATATACAAAAATTTAGCTTTTCAATTCATAGCGTTGCCACATCTTTGATTCAGTTCTCATGTTTCATCCATCACTAAAAAATTGGCAAGTTATGAAAATGATTAGTTGAGAAAGTTTTTAAGACGAAAGTCAAAAATATGTGAAGGGGTTAGTTACACTATGTGATGGCTTTTCGACACACAATAAACACACGGTTTGTAACATATTTATCATGATCATTGCAAATCTGTCGCCGATATGTATCTAAAACAAACGATATAACCGTGTACATATTATGTCTACAAATATGTACATATTCGAGTGTGATTCACATTTGTTTTTAATAGGGTTAAATACTTATGTCTATTTAATATAATATTTTTGTACCTTTGCAATGGAATATTGGATTATAATTTGTTGTATTATACTATATTACAACATTAAGATTATCTATTTAATAATATTTGTGTGATGTAGTTATCTCACTAATACAAAATATTTATATCATATATAATAAGAAGTAGGATCAGGTGAGACAAGTAAGTTAGTGGGAGACTGAAGAACAACATCTCTTCCGTTCATTTTTATCAATGAATGTATGAGATTAAGAGTTTAAAAACAACTTAGCGTCTAGTGTTTTGCGCACATTTGTCCCCTATTTTTAGTAAATAAAAATATTTAATTAGAACTGTTACATTCATCAAAATAAACGATTGTGATTGTGTTAAACTTTACTCTATATAGTAATTAAGAAATTAAATCCATCAATTAAATTTAATATATAATTTTCTACATAACTTCTAATTAATTTAAAGATTTTATTTATCGATGATAACCCTAAAATTACCTTTACAATGCATTAAACTTACTACAATTATTAATTTCTATTGGGGTTCTTGATGTATTTCATGCAATATCAAAAGTGAATTGATACATTCTATCTTCTAGTTTAACACGAGTAAAAAATTCATGATATCAATGAAGGATAACATTTTTGTAAATATTAACTAATGCATTTACTCGCCTTCAACAAGCATGCGCGTATTCAAATCCAATTATTATCATTTTACGATTCTCTATGAGTCTTCACTTTCTCACTTGAGGTTATCTGAATTTTCATGTTTACACGAGTAATACCATGTTTATATGCATTAACAATAACTAACAACTGAAATATAGTTATTTGAATTACAATACATAATTTTTAAAGAGCTCCCTAATAAATAAATAAATAAATAATTCTTTCATTGATGAATACATAATTAATATCATATATTTATCGTGCCTCCTTTTCTAGAACAAATAATTAATTTTCACAGAATTTGACAATTTTAAAAATATCAATGAATACCTTTTCCCAAAAACATGATAAAACACTAATCAACAATATAATAAATATTGGTTCGAATCACATCAACTTCTACAAGTCATATACTAACATATATACAAACAAAATGTGCAACATGTATTTCATTAATTTATTCAGCAAATTTGAAGTACTCCAAAATATAAATAAAATGGGGTTGTATTGTATTTTAACAATAATAGTTCTCTTTCATCTAATGGTTGTGAAATTCGGGTGGATGTTACTAGGTGATGCTCGAAATGTTCATTTGATCTTAGTCAATAACAAATATGATTTATATTATCATTTTTTCAAAAATGTTGCAGAGTACACTACAACGAAGAAGTCTTTTACCATTTTCGGAAAAAAAATCAAATTTAGAGATATTATTTCTCAAAATCAGAAAAGAGGACTTCGTTCAATTGAAATAGAGCGTGAAGGTGATAGCGAGATACCTAAAATATCAAATTTTTAATTATTATATTAGCGACGACTGTGAGATTTTCAAATTACCTCCTAAGAAGAGAAGAAGTATCGGATGGCGGATTCCAAAAATGGAAAAATCAAAAAAGGATAAAAATCTTCCAATAACTAGGCCAAATAGTTTAAAGGATAAGATCAATGATATGGGTGGAACTCATATAATGTTAGTTATGCAAAAGCATCTCACGTCCTTAGACATTGATTTGTATAGAAGTTACCTACAAATAGATTTTGGTCGAATGTGTAGTGAAATTCATAATATTTTGACTAATGAAGAGATAGATTTTATGGACAAAAGGGGTGAGAAAAAACATTGGAATCATATTGACACTATACTCTTGGACCTGAAATTGAACTCACAAAAAATATCCTTAAGCAAGATTAGTAAAGGATATTTGAAAACAGGAAGACCAAGAATAATTTATGTGTTGAACAATAATTGGAGTAAAATAGTGAAAGAAAATGGATTAAACATCATAATATTCAAATTTGGTCATTTAGAGTAAGAAATAAGATACACTTTGCCCTTGTCCGCATTGAAATGTAAAGTAGCTACAAAAGACAACTTAAGGTTTATCTTTTATGCAATTTTTGACGGTAAATGTTTGCTTACTCCAACCTTAGTATCCAATTCTTTTACCATTCGTCATGTAGTTATAAAAAAATATTTTTTATTAAATAAATAGACAATCCATTTAAAATTTAGTTCAAAATAAGAACTCCTTTTGGTGCTTTTTGCATTGTTAATGTAATTGACATGGGTTATTGCACACACTAAATTGATTACTTACGAGGCATGTAGTTTACTAATGTAACTAGGTATTTACCCGCACCTTGTGCGGGGTGAAGTTATATTTTGAGTAATTTTAAGTAACTTAAATTTGATATATTCAGTTTTATTTGAACAAAATTTGGAAATTGAAGAGATTTTAACAAAATATTTTTGTTACCATAATTACGTGCATTAAAACGAAAAGGAATATTCCGAGCATATTCCAAATTAACCTGATGATGACAACTCATTAGAATCCTACGTGGACACTCTCGTTGAGTGACATGTAGGATTTGTGCTTCCTTTTTAATATATAGGGTATATAATTATTCGAAAAAGCCAGCCAATCAGAAAAAAGGGAAACATAATTCAAAATTCTAAAAAATGACACATAGGCCAAATTCCTCACACGACGACACGTGTCCAATCATACTTCCCTTTTAATATATATATGATTATTCGAAAAAGTCAGCCAATCAGAAAAAAGGGAAAAAGAATTCTAAATTCTAAAAAATGACACATAGGCCAAATCGCTCACATGATGACACGTGTCCAATCATACTTCCCTTTTAATATATATATGATTAGAAGTTACATCAAGAAACATGATTGGCACGTTAGTAATTATAAAGATGGTCGAATGTAATATTACAATATACAGGTGGTTTGACGGAACAGTGATAACTACTTGTGCACAACAATATTCAGGTGGGTTTAACCATATCATTAATATAAATGTTGTCAATTCAATGTTTCATTACCCATATATTCCTGAAAAGACAATATGCAAGGGCAATTATATGTGGATCTCCTATGACATAGGCTTTGCAAGGCAACTTTGCCCTTGTCTGCATTGAAATGTAAAGTAGCTACGAAAAACAAGTTCTTGTGGATTATCTTGTAAGTAAATTTTGATAGTAAGTGATTGTTAACTGCGACCTAGTATCCAATTCTTTTATTATCATTTGCATTGTTCTAGATCTTTATTAATATTTAATTATAATAAATGGACAATCCCAATTAAAATTAGTGCAAAATAAGAACTCATATTTAACATGATTGGCACAAGCTATAATATGCAACAAATTGGTTATTTACGAGGCACCTAGCAAACTGATGTAATGAGAAGTTACAGTTCAAAACAATTACTTGTAAGTTGATGTGTATCAATAATATAAATGATGCCAGTTCAATATCTCATTACTAACATATTTAAAAATAATAATAAGCACTGCGCAAATGTATGTCGATAATCACTACAACAGAAAAGCTTGTTAACATAACTATACTAAACATTTAATAGCGCCTAACGACGTGTTGTTGTATCGATCGCTGTTGTAAGTCATAAACATATCACAAAACGTAGTTATCACAAAACATTTAATAAGCGCAATTAAAAACTGGAATTCGGTTCTACCCCAAATCCCCTTTTGAATCGCCTCATTTGAACTTAGTATGACAAAGTTATACCCGTTTAAAGTTTGAAACACAAAAGTATGACCACCTGTATAATAGGACATATTCCATGGAACCACATGTATATTGCAATATTGCATTTGACCACCTTTATAATTATTGTCGTTACCAAACAACCACCTCTGATAACGGAAGTTAATAGAGAGGTAGTTAAACAGCAAAGAAATTGGTTATAGAGATGGCGAAGTGAAAACTCATTTATTATATATTTGTGTATTGTAATAAAAATATTATTATTATATTAAAAAGTTAATATATTTAATGAAATTTTTTACGGAACAGTGATAGGTGGTTGTTCGATAACGACAAACGTTATACATGTGGTCGGATGCAATATTACTATATAAAGGTGATTCTATGAAATAAAGCCTATTATAAAAGTCATCATTTGTAATTAACCCTTTTAATAAGTGATATTGTAAGTTGATGATCCAAGAGCGCTTATTGCAAAAGGTGTTGTGGTAGGTTTACAACATTGCTTATTTTAAAAAGTAAAATATATTTGCAATATACTTTTATTTTTCAATACTTTAAGTGCTTATAACTTTGCCAGACGAAGTCAGAATAAGGTGATTAAATAGGGGATTTGGGGTAGAATAGAATTTTCAAACAGTTAATAGCGCCTACATAAAAAGCGTTGTGAATAATACCATATAACAATGTTTATACAAAAACGCTTTTTTCAATTAATACTTAGTTTTTACTAAAAATATAGTTTATTTTTAATAGCGCCTTTATCATTAAATGCTATCAAAAATTAATATTCTATAGCGCTTTTCAAATAAGCGTTGTTGTATCATCAATTAATATCAATTTTTGTATAAATAAGCGCTATTATACTCTATATGTATTTATTAACTTTCTCCCCGAAAACGTTGTTGAATGAAGGTTTATAACAACACTTAATCTTATTAGCGATCTTGTAGGTTTAGAATAATTATAACAAGCATGTATCTCAAACTGGAAATAAGTTTCGTTATTAGTGTCTATAACTAAATATCACATATAAATATAAGAACCAAATGAGAAAGTGGAATAGGCGGGCTACTTACTGCTCTGAGCACCCATTCCGTGTTTTACACACTTTTTTACTTCTACCTCTCCTTTGATCAAGATGCCCATTTGAAACAACCTTTGGCACAAAATAAAAAGTTTTTGGTGAATCATTTGACGAAGTTAGTCATTTGATTCGGCCAAAGGATTTGAGAGGATAAAAAGTGGTTCAACCAACTATAAATTAGTTCGTGCAAGTTCAAAGATTGTCTGCAAGTGATTCTTCGATTTGGAGAGACTTAGATGAATCAAATAAAGGCCAGTCCGAAAATTTTCAAAAATTAGCGCTTGCTTGGTTAGGGCACGATATATCTATATGGTAACATATAATAGAACCCTTGGAAATGAGAACTGTGATGACCTCTTCTTGGAGTAAAGAACCCTAATCAAGTGACTCCAAGCTTGTACACAGATTGAAGATGAACAAACACCAATTAAATTCAATTTCTACGTTAAAATTCAATTAATTAAGTGCTCACAGTTAAAGATAGAATGTAACAATTCAATTTTGATGTTGCTCAAGATACATCATTAATTTTAGTATAAATCCATGATTTGTAGTTGATTAGATGCGTTATAAAAGGAAATTTTAGGATTATCATTGATAGAAAATCTTTAATTTCATTACATAGTTATATACAAAATGATATCTAAAATCAAAATACTTGGTTGGATTAGTTAGTTGCTATTAAATCGAATAATATTTGTATTAGTTATGTCACTAGCTCCCGCTTATTTTATTAAATAGTTAGTATAAAGAGACAATTGTAGAAAACTACTATTATAATACACTGTTTTACAAAAAATCACCATTGCAACAACTAATTACGAAATAACTCTATTTTAATTGCTCCGTTATCAAAAAAACCACTACTGTCTTAACTCCGTTAGGAATTGCAAATCACGCACCATACAACGCGTGGGTAAATAATTTAATAATGACAATTACAAAAAAACACTATTATAATATCCATCTTTGCAGAAAACCATCATTTTAACAATTAATAACAAAATGACTATATATATTAGTTTTGTTACCAAAAACTATCATCCGAATATATAAGTGACAATAGAGAATGTTGGTGAGGCTACGATCATGGCTATGTTTGATGAGCAATTCAGAATACCTCTTGCTAAAAAAATTAAGGTTCACTAATATATGATCCACACTAGATATGAAACCTAACAAAAGCATATTTGCGGCCACGTATGTGATTGAAGTCTGTATCTTTAGCATAACTTAATTTGGACCTTCAAGATACCAATACAGTACAACAATTAGAGTTAAGAAGCGTGTCGTAATAAATCATAATTCATAAGGATAAGAAGGGAAGAAACTTACTTGTTTTTTTAACTAGGTAGCCGATAGCCATTACACAATGATAATAAGCTCTCAGCCATAAATTTTCTTTTTAGCATTATTTCTTCATTGACATCCAACAAGATTAATTGAAGAATCTTGTAGCTAGTAGACATCTATTAAAGAGTTATTACCATTGGAGCCTCTGATCTAGCACGAATAGAGTTGCCGATAATCATTTCACAATTCGTTATTATAAAGGTGGTTTTTTCAAAAATTTTATTATAATGGTGATTTTTTGCGAAATTGAGATAGTAATGGTAGTTTTCTGCAATTAACTTAATCAATAAATAATGTTTAATAATTACACGAACGCGCTTTTAATGATAATTTTAACGGAACAATGGCAATTGCGATTTTTTGATAACGGAGCTATTATAACATATGCTTTTGAATTAGTTGTTACAATGATGGTTTTCTGCAAAATAGTATATTATAATAGTGATTTTGTACAATTAACCATAATATAAATATTTTTATTATTGAGAAAAGGACTGATAGTCTAATATTCATGGATTAGAGGAAGAGGAAGAGAATGCAATCCAACCGCAAGTCGCAGCGCTTGAGAATGAGGAAACAAAAGCATTTAGATGATTTAGAGTCACAAGTAAATAATAAAGAAGGAAAATCATTAGATCATGTCAAGTTTAAGCATTGCTAATCAACAGTACCTCAATGTGGAAGCTCAGAATTCCATCCTTAGAGCTCAGATGTGTGAACTCAGTCCTAGACTGCAATCCATCAATCAAATCATCCACTGCATTAACATAACACATCCTCCACCAGCAACTACAACCACAAGCTTTGATATTGGGGTAATTGGCTATGGTTTTGGTGAATACGATGATGATTCTCTTCACATCGATTTCATCGATCCTTGGAACAACATGGGATACATGAATCAACAGCCAATCATGGCCTCAGCAAACATGTTCCAATAATGAAATATAACATATTACTGAGGTTGCACAAAATATCAAGTGTCATAAAAATTGTGGTTAACGTAAGGTGAGAAAGTCTCTAAGGTGTCTGAAATATTGGGACATCATAGAAATTTATAACACAGAGATGATAAATAGCTAGGCTCTGGTTGCCAACTAGTATTTTTTAACTTCGAGAAATATGAGATTGTATTACTTTTCTTGTATGTCCCTAGTCATTTTTGATGATACAATCTGAATAATAAGCAACGATAAACTACATCTATATTCTTGAGTAATCTACTAGTTCATGAATTGAGTGATGTATGTCTACTTTTTGGGTTAGTGGATAAAACTAAATGCAAGTGAGTTAGTGGTTGCTACGTGTCACCAAATTGATAAAATAGTGGACGAGATGGACGGTTAAGATATGACCTAACGAATGTAAATTAAGATTGTGTATTTACTTGAATGCTCTTATATACAAAAGCTTCTGAATGATTGAGGCTTCACCCGAAATATTTTGTCAACAAACATAATGAGAATGTCACCAAGATGAAGGCTTTCAAACATCTAACTGAATTATCATTTGTCCAAAGCATTTAAACATCTCCTCCTCTCCTTTCTTGCAACATCTTTCCTCTGTACTTCATAAGCTACCTAAAAAGCAAGAAAAACACATGAGCATGCCAAGCACGGACGAGTAAATTAAATCTAGGGAGAATTAAACTAGTCTTAAACTATGATCAGTGATATTACTTGAACTTGCTCTCAAACAAATCTGCCAATTGTCTGTGAGTTGTGATAAGTCGAATTTACGACTTATAATTTACGTCATTACTTATAAATTTGATTCGATTTTTCGAACGTTTATCGGCACTTGACTACTTTGCATGATGTTTCAGGTTTGATTTAGCCAAATATGATGTTGAGTTGATTTACATGAACTTGAAACAAAATCAAGAAAAAGTTTCCTCTTTGAACCCAGGGTGCCGCTCAAGAGACAACAACTTCCACAACGAACCCATGGGTTCCTGATCGAAACACCCTTTAAGCAAAATTATGGTGGTCTCGGGACAACACATACTTCGGCAACAAACTTTGTTTATGTGAAATGCATATGGTAGTGAGGAGTTTGGCAAATTTTGTTTTTAGGATTTTCGATTATTTTCATTGATTAATCCATAAATTACCAATTAGGTTTTAGAGTAAACAAAATTAATTAAAATAATTACGCCGTACATATGGTAAGTCAATCGAAGTCAATGAAATTGATTTTGTGGATATGTCAATCAAAGTCAATGAAACTAATTTGGTAATTAGTCGGTAAATTACCAATTATGATTTTTATTAAAAAAAATTATTATAAACCTATTGAAAAAGTCATATTAAATAGTTTTCATATTTGTGGGTGGTTTAGTCAATTTTTTTTGAAGGGGTTGTTTTGATTAAATTGTCTAATTGGAAGGGTGGTTTGATACAAAAAAACTCAAATTGTCATTATAAGTCAACTGAAGTCAAAGGTCAGAATTACCAACTGACCTGTTGAAAAAGTTAAATAGTTTTGATATTTGTGGGTGATTAAGTCAAAAAAAATTTGAAGGGGTGGTTTTGTTCAAATTGACGTATTGGAAGGGTGGTTTTCGCTAAAAAACCCTTTTATATATTATACGGGTGGTGTATTATTGTTATATTTGACTATTAAATATGAGGATTTTTAATAAATTGAATTTTATATAATATATAAAATTAATAAAATTAATAAAATTAATAACAATGGTACGTGATAAGGATTAAGAAGGGATGTTGAGAGAAAAGGGGCACGTGAAGAGAACAATAATTAATTAAAATTTGGTTATATATGTGGAGGAGAGTTAGGGATGTAGATGAGTTGGGTGGAGTGGATAAAGAAGTGATAATTAACAAAGAAGCCGTGATTTTTGTAATCAGTTGAAAGTTTTCGATTTGAAAATTTGTTTGAAACAAATTGTGATTTCAGTAGCAAAGATAACAACAACCAAAAAAAATAGAAGTGTATCACTCTTTAGACTTTGACACAAGTGATCAGGAAGAACACTGTTCTTTATCTCGTGTATCAAGAGTCTAAGACCTAGGGTTTGAAAACACACAGACGGTGGTAACTAGTAAGTATTTTGTTATTTTGAAGATTCATGTTGTGGAAACTCAAATCATATAATTAAGCACATGTTGATGTTGGGCAGTATGTGAGGCTCTGGATGGGTTGGAGTATATTAATGACTTATGCATATCGTAAACTGAGCTACCTTAGAAATTCAAATGGTCAGTCAAACAGATAATGATTATTTACAATTAATACATGTTGTTCAGGTGATCTGAGAGATCCAGTCGATCGAGCACTATGATTGGTGGACTGGCGTTGGTACTAATCGAGTAGAAGAGTGAGTATATAATATATTTTATTTTCCAGATTAATTGTATAATCTAGGAAGATGGCTAACAGTTAAAAAAAATTCAGAATATTAACTACCGTTCCCCTTTACGTCTTAACGAAGACGTTTGACACCAATAACACGAAAAAGAAAATAAAGTATTGATATGGGAAAACGGACATAAATAAGATGATTGTTTATATTTGTGCATCATTGCATTTACGACATGTATCATGACATGACTGACCTTTTGCTTTGAGATGACTGAGCTTATGCTCTGATATTACTGAGCTTTTGCTCTGAGATGACTGAGCTTATGCTCTGAGATTACTGAGCTTATGCTCTGAGATGACTGAGCTTTTGCTCTGAGATGACTGAGCTTTTGCTCTGAGATTACTGAGCTTCTGCTCTGAGATGGTCCGGACCGGCAGTGACGACTGCCTATTGACAGACACGTGCATCATTCTGCATACATCATTGCATCATATTTTGCATACGTATATTGGATTGTGTGTTACTTAGATAAACATGAATGAGATGAAAATGAACTAAATAACGTACACAACGTTAATAAGATATGTTATGTATTCACTGAGTCATTCGACTCATCCCGTTGTTTTTAACCCCTTTTCAGATAAGTGATAGCTACTAGTACGCGTTTCGACATCGGCGACAGTTGAGGAGTTCATTCTGACGTACGGTGCCCTCACAGTAGTCTTCTGTTCTGCTACATTTAGTTATTTTATTTTTTTTAGTATGCTCCGTTGTACTCAGAGTTTTATTTCTTTATTATTCACTTCCGCTACTTGTGTTATTTTCTATGATTTCATATTGATTATTTAATGTTGGGTTAAGATTAATATGTTCTGAGGCTTGCTTGGCCATTGGTCTAGCGCCGGTCTCGACCTTAGATTTGGGTCGTGACAAAGTTGGTAGTCAGAGCTTAGGTTTATTTCTTTCAGTACACGGAGCTAGGACTTAGTAGAATTTTGATTACGGAGGTGAAGTGCGCCATCGCCGTAAACAACGTTCTGCTGTGACCTTTAGAAAATTCATATTTCTTTGAACTTCTTAAACTTGCCTCTTATAGGTTTAAATTCATTCATATAGGTTGTGATGGCACCTAGGACTCGTACTTCATCTCGTGCTCGTTCTACCGATACGAATGGAAGGCTTGGTACTAATGCTCATGATGGTACTAATGCTCATGATGGCACAAATTTTCCTCCTGTGCCTCGTGTTATTCATTCAGACGCCGACGTTGGTGCTAATTTGCCTCCTGAGACACGCCCAGTAACGAATGAACAGTCACAAGATGTACACATCAACCTGCCCCAACCCACTTTGGCAGATGTGATGAGCAGTATTTTAGGTCTTACACAGGTGCTACAAGGTTTAGCAGCACAGGGAGTTGGTCAGAGTCAGCCACCGATTCCTCCACCTGCTACTTCCTCTCGTACTACTAGTGGCGAGTCCACTCATCGTCCAGCTCAGACTGCGCATCAGCATGAGGTAGATGTTAAGTTGGATGAGTTTCTACGACATCAGCCACCCAGTTTCTGTGGGACAGATGCGAAGGAGGACCCTCGTGCATTTATTGACTTGACTCAGCGCCTTTTGCGAGTTCTACATTGTTCGAGTTGGAGATCAGTAGAGCTAGCTTCATTCAGATTGCATGGTGTAGCTTATGCTTGGTTTGAGAGTATGATTTCACACAGGGGTGATGAGCAACCTCCTATGGAGTGGGATGAGTTTAAGACTCTCTTTTGGACAGATTCTTGCCAGATAGTGTGCGTGATGCGAGGGCAAGAGAGTTTGAGACGTTGCAGCAGCAAAGTATGACAGTGACAGAGTATGATCATAAGTTTACAGTCTTATCTGCTTATGCTCCTCATTTGGTAGCGACTGAGGCTATGCGCATTAAGCGCTTCATCTCTGGATTACGTCATGGTATTTCTCGGCTTCTAGTCGGCACACAGTATACTAATTTTTCTAAGGTAGTGGATATAGCTCGAACCATTGAGGACGGTGATTTATCAGCGAGAGCTTTACGAGAGCAAAAGAAGAGGCCTCGTGACATTGATGATGAGGAGAGTCAGTATAGACGTGGAGGCTCTCAGAAGGGTAGATCTCAGCATGCTCAAAGAGGTGGACATCAGCCTCAGATGGATCATCATGATAGTGACACGGTGTCGCAGAGTTCCAGACATTCTCAGTCTATCTCTCGTGGTGGTACACGAGGTTCTTCTGATCAGATACCTATTTGTGAAACCTGTGGACGTCCTCATAGGGGAGTTTGTTATAAGGGGACAGGTGCTTGTTTCGGCTGCGGTCAGATAGGACATCATAGGCATCAGTGCCCCACCCGTGCTGCTAGTATACATTATTTGACAGCCCAACCAGCTCATTCAGATGCTTCAGTTAGATATCCTGGTGTTCAGGTTGGTGATGCGAGAGGTCAGTACGCACCTATCACTCCAGTATTCCATTCTGAAAGTGGAGAAGTTGGACGAGCTTCGAGTCAGGCTGTTGGTAGTCGAGCTCATAAAGATGATGTGAGAACTCCGGCTAGAGTCTTTGCTTTGACCCCGCGGGATGCTGATGCATCGAATGTCGTAGCTAAAGGTACTTCACAAGTTTATGATATTGATGCTTCTTTTGTTTGATCTTGGTTTGACACATCTATTTGTTTCCCCGCATTTTGATTCATTGTTATTGTTTTCGCCTGCATCATTAAAAACGTCTTTAGAGCCATTCACACCACTAGCTTGTCGTATTAGGACTAACTAATGCCGAACAGTATGTTTGAATTTATATTAACGAGATAGTGCGCTTACATGGAGTTCACTTATAATAACAATTATCATTTTTGCATTAAGATGGTTTCTTTTGAAGATCTGTATGGTCAGAACGGCAGACGTTTAGTTAATTGGTTTGAATTGTGAGAGAAATTATTTATAAGACTAGAGTTCGTGCAAGATGCTAACGAGAAAGGTTATACTATCCGAGGCACACTGGCTGAACAGAGTAGAAAGGAGTCATATGTCGATCCTAAGCGTAGAAGATTGGAATTTCAGACTAGCGGAATAATCAATAAAAATTCGAGGACGAATTCTTTTAAAGGAGGGGAGATTGTTATATTTGACTATTAAATATGAGGATTTTTAATAAATTGAATTTTATATAATTTATAAAATTAATAAAATTAATAACAATGGTACGTGATATAGATTAAGAAGGGATGTTGAGAGAAAAGGGGCACGTGAAGAGAACAATAATTAATTAAATTTGGTTATATATGTGGAGGAGAGTTAGGGATGTAGATGAGTTGGGTGGAGTGGATAAAGAAGTGATAATTAACAAAGAAGCCGTGATTTTTGTAATCAGTTGAAAGTTTTCGATTTGAAAATTTGTTTGAAACAAATTGTGATTTCAGTAGCAAAGATAACAACAACCAAAAAAATAGACGTGTATCACTCTTTAGACTTTGACACAAGTGATCAGGAAGAACACCGTTCTTTATCTCGTGTATCAAGAATCTAAGACCTAGGGTTTGAAAACACACAGACGGTGGTAACTGGTAAGTATTTTGTTATTTTGATGATTCATGTTGTGGAAACTCAAATCATATAATTAAGCACATGTTGATGTTGGGCAGTATGTGAGGCTCTGGATGGGTTGGAGTATATTAATGACTTCTGCATATCGTAAACTAAGCTACCTTAGAAATTCAAATGGTCAGTCAAACAGAAGATAGATGATTATTTTTAGGGTTAATTACGGATAACCACCCGTATAATATGCTATATTCCACCAAACCACCCCTATATTGTAATAATACATTCCACCACCCTTATAAGTATAAAATTTCCAATCAACCACCCACGCACTGTACTGTCACCGTTACCGTTAAATATATTAATTTTTTAATATAATAATAGCATTTTTATTACGGATAACCACCTCTATAATAAATATGTTTCCACTTCGCCACCTTTATAATCAATTTTGTTTCCATTTAACCACCTCTCCGTTAACCGCCGTTAACTGAGGTGGTTCTTTGGAAAGTTTTTAATTACAAAGGTGGTCGAATGTAATATTACAATATAGAGGTGGTGGCATGGAATATGGCATATTATGCGGGTGGTCATCTGTAATTAACCCTTATTTTTAATTAATACATGTTGTTCAGGTGATCTGAGAGATCCAGTCGATCGAGCACTATGATTGGTGGACTGGCGTTGGTACTAATCAAGTAGAAGATATTTTATTTTCCAGATTAATTGTATAATCTAGGAAGATGGCTAACAATTAACAAAAATTCAGAATATTAACTACCGTTCCCCTTTACGTCTTAACGAAGACGTTTGACACCGATAACACGAAAAAGAAAATAAAGTATTGATATGGGAAAACGGACATAAATAAGATGATTTTTTATATTTGTGCATCATTGCATTTACGACATGCATCATGACATGACTGAGCTTATGCTCTGAGATTACTGAGCTTTTGCTCCGAGATGACTGAGCTTTTGCTCCGAGATGACTGAGCTTTTGCTCTGAGATGACTGAGCTTTTGCTCTGAGATTACTGAGCTTTTGCTCTGAGATTACTGAGCTTCTGCTCTTAGATGGTCCGGACCGGCAGTGACGACTGCCTACTAACAGACACGTGCATCATTCTGCATACATCATTGCATCATATTTTGCATAAGTATATTGGACTGTGTGTTACTTAGATAAACATGAATGAGATGAAAATGAACTAAATAACGTACACAATGTTAATAAGATATGTTATATATTCACTGAGTCATTCAACTCACCCCGTTGTTTCTAAACCCTTTTTCAGATAAGTGATAGCTACTAGTACGTGTTTCGATATCGGCTACTTTGAGGAGTTCATTCTGACGTACGGTGCCAGCACAGTAGTCTTCTGTTCCGCTACATTTAGTTATTTTATTTTTATTAGTTAGTATGCTCCGTTGTACTCAGAGTTTTGTTTCTTTATTATTCACTTCCGCTACTTGTGTTATTTTCTATCATTTCATATTTATTATTTAATTGTAGGTTAAGCTAATATGTTCTGAGGCTTGCTTGGCCATTGGTCTAGCGCCGGTCTCGACTTTAGATTTGGGTCGTGACAATTATAATAAAAATAATACTATTATATTCAAATTTTAAAATATTTAACGGAATATTTGACGGAATAGTGTCGAGGTGGTTAAATGATAACGGAATGATAAAAAGAGGTGGTTTACAGTAATATCACATTATAAGGGTGGTTCCGTGAAATACCCCATATTATGAGGGTGGTTTTTGTAATTATCCCTATTAAATATTTCCCGAATTTTCTTTTGATTTCTTTAATTTTTCTAAATCTCCTCTTTAATATTTGTTGAATGTCTAAAATTTCTGCACATTCAAATAATAGATAAAATTTATTATCATCCTAACATTATAATATAACAATATCAAATCAATCGGTTCAACAAGATCGCTTATAAACAATTTATTGACCGATGATGATAAATGTTATATAAACAATAAGGGACGAGAATGATGACTGAAATTCTATCGAAACACCACTGCTAGATCTAGCACTGAAACCAACAATGGTTATTTTGTGGAGATGGATAATGGCTAAATTTCAGGAGGAACTAAGTCCTCGGAAATGTATGCACTGACAAAACTTTGGATTCATATTGCAAGTAGTAATAAGTTGATGGTAGGGGACGTGGTTCAAGTTTAGGGATTCAGAGTTGGCGAGCAACTGTGTTTGGCTATGATCAATCTCTAGTACGTACTCTAAGACTATTGGCTTCTGGCCATGTTTGCATTTAGTTGACTTTAGTGATCTAGTGTAGTCATTTACAATGTAAATTATTTTGATAATGAGTACATGGACTTTCCTATATATAAATCTACAATTTTGATAATGAGTACATGGACTTTCCTATTTATAAATCTACAATGATTTAGCTTTTCAATTCATGGTATTGCCTCAACTTGTTCTGTTCAATCCTCAAGTTTCATCCATCACTACAAAATTTGGCAAGTTTTGTGAAAATGATTGGTTCAGACAGTTTTGAGACGAAAGTCAAATTTATGTGAGGGGGTTAGTAACACTATATGACAACTTTGCGACACTCAATAAACACATATAAGAGATGTATCAAGACCGTCTCTATTCCCGGTCCAATTTGTTACATGTTCGTGATGGGTTTGTAACACATTTATCATTGTCACTGCAAATGTGTTGCAAATATGTATCTAAAACAAACGATATAACCGTGTCACAAATGTGCTAATATTTGACTTTTGGTTAGGATTTATGAGTTACTGAATTCTTTAATACGGTTACATACTTAAGTTTATGTAATATGGTTTAGGTTTTAGGAGGCCCGACAATTTTTTGTGAGATGTGGGACATCATCTTGTCCATTGATATCTATTAAACTAACGGTTGATATTAATAAATGCCACTTTCAACCACCCATGCATTTACAAATCCAACCGCCCAATTTAATTAAAAACCAACTTTAATCTCAACCACTAGATCAATCAAATCAACTGTTGAGATGATGTCGCTCCGTCTCAAAAAAATTATGTATCTTTATAACTTAACCCTATTTAATATAATATTATTTGTACCTTTACAATGGAATATTGAATTATAGTATTATACAATATTACAACATACATATTATCTATTTAACAATATTTGCGTGATGTAGTTATCTCACTAATATAAAATATTCATATCATATGTAGTAATTAACAAATTCAAACAATTATTTAAATTTAATATATAATTTTAGTGAGTTAGGTTCTAGAGAGACGTAATCTAGACCGTTGATTTGATAAATTCGACGGTTGAGATTAAAGTTGGTTTTTAATTAATTGGGCGGTTGGATTTGCAAAAAACACGGGCAGTTGGTGATTGACGGTTACCAATATCAACCGTTGAATTGATAAAAATCAACGGCTGAGATTATGTCTTTTCCGTCTTACTAAAAGATGTATGTCCTCCTAAAACATTTCACTAATTTAATACATAACCACATAATAAATTTAAAGATTTTATTTAACGATGACAGCCCTAAAATTACATTTCCAATGCGTTAAACTTACTACAATTACCAATTTTTATTAGAGTTCTTGATTTATTTCATGCAATATCAAAATTAATTTGATACATTCAATCTTCTAAGTTTTAACACTTTAAAACAATCATGATATCAATGAAGGACATCATTTTAGTAAGTAATGCATTTAGAAAATAATTGATAAGGAATTTGGCAAGCCTTCAACTCACATGCGTGTATTCAAATCAAATTAATATCATTTTACGATTCTTTATAAATCTTCACTTTCTCACTTAAGTTATCTGAATTTTCATGCTTACACGAGTAATACCATGTTTATATACATTAACAATAACTAACAACTGAAATATAGTTATTTGAATTACAATACATGATTTTTAAAGAAAAAAGAAATATTTCTTTCATTGATGATAACATAAGTAATATCAGTGGTTATGTGCCTCCTTTTTTGGAACAAATAATTAATTTCCACAATAATTGTCAATTTTATAAAAAAATCGATGAATACCTTTTCCCAAAAAGATGATAAGATACCTATGAACAATATGATAAATATTTGTTTGGATCACATCAACTTCTGGAAGTCATATACTAGCATATATACAGACACAATGTGCAACATATATTTCATTAATTTATTCAGGAAATTTGAAGTATTCCAAAATATAAATAAAATGGGGTTGTATTGTATTTTAACACTAATAGTTCTCTTTCATCTAATGGTTGTGAAATTTGGGTGGATGTTACTAGGTAATGCTCGCAATGTTCATTTGCTCTTAGCCGATAACTCATATGATTTCTATAATCATTTATCCAAAAATATTGTGGATTACACTACAGAGAGAAGTCTTTTACCATTGTTGGAAACGAATTCAAATTTAGAGACATTATTTCTCAAAATAAAAAAAGAGGACTTCGTTCAATTGAAATAGAGCGTGAAGGTGCTAGTGAGATACCTAAAACATCAACTTTTGATTATTATATTAGCGACGACTGTGAGATGTTCAAACTACCTCCTAAGAAAAGAAGAAGTATCAGATGGCGGACTCCAACATTGGAAAAACCAAAAAAGAATAAAATACTTCCAATAACTATGCCAAATAATTTAAAGGATAAGATCAATGATATGGGCGGAACTAATATAATGTTAGTTATGCAAAAGCATCTCACGTCCACAGATATTAATTTGAAAAGTAGTAAACTACTTATAGATTTTGGTCCAAAGTGTAGTAAAATTCACAATATTTTGACTAATAAAGAGATAGATTTTCTGGACATAAGGGGTGAGAAAAAACATTGGAATCATATTGACACTACACTCTTGGACCTGAAATTGAACTCAGAAAAAATATCCATAACCAAGATCGAAAGAGGTTATTTCAAAACAGGAACCCCGAAAAAAATTTACATGTTGAACAATAATTGGAGTAAAATAGTGAAAGAAAATGGATTAAAAATCAATGATGATATTCAAATTTGGTCATTTAGAGTAAGTAATAAGATACACTTTGCCCTTGTCCGCATTGAATTGTAAGGTAGCTACACAAGACAACTTCATAAGGTTTATCTTGAATGCAATTTTTGACATTGCTTACTCCAACCTTATTATCCAACTCTTTTATCATTCTTCGTGTAGTTGTAAAAAATTAATTTTTAATAAATAAAAAGACAATCCAATTAAAATTTAGTTCAAAATAAGAACTCCTTTGGTGCTTTTTCTGCATTGTTAATGTTATTTACACGAGTTATCACACATGCTAAATTGATTACCTACGAGGCACGTGGTGTACTAATGTAATGAGAAGTTGCATCAAGACACATACTTGTAAATTGATGTGTATCAGTAATATACATGATGCCAATTGAATGTCTTATTACCCATATATTTCTAAAAGGGTTAATTACGGATAACCACCCGTATAATATGCTATATTCCACCAAACCACCCCTATATTGTAATAATACATTCCACCACCCTTATAAGTATAAAATTTCCAATCAACCACCCACACACTGTACTGTCACCGTTATCGTTAAATATATTAATTTTTAAATATAATAATAGTATTTTTATTACAATACACCACCTCTATAATAAATATGTTTCCACTTCGCCACCTTTATAATCAATTTTGTTTCCATTTAACCACCTCTCCGTTAACTGTCGTTAACTGAGGTGGTTCTTTGGAAATTTTACACTTATAAGGGTGGTGGAATGTATTATTACAATGTAGGGGTGGTTTGGTGGAATATAGCATATTATACGGGTGGTTATCCGTAATTAACCCTTTCTAAAAAGACAATATGCAAGCGCAAATAAATGTGGATCTCCAATAGCATACGCTTTGAAAGGCAACTTTGCCCTTATCTGCATTGAAATGTAAAGTAGCTACAAACGACACAGTGTAGTACCTTTGCGATCCCTCCTGCACCTGTGCATTTTGAGAATTAAACTATCTGCATTTTCGAGTTAATTGTATGCGTATTTTGACCACGTGTGTGCACTTTGAGTCTTTACACAAAAATTAAAAAGTAAAAATTTCCAACGGTCATTTACCTGTGGATTATCTAGGTCACAATTGAGCGCGACTCACAAAATACAACTTCTTGTGGATTATCTTGTATGTAAATTTTGATTGTAAGTGATTGTTTACTGCAACCTAATATCCATTTCTTTTATCATTATTTGCATAGTTCTACATTTTCATTAATATTTTGTTATAATAAATGGATAATCCCAATTAATATTAGTGCAAAATAAGAACTCTTATTTAACGCGATTGACACGGGCTATAGTATGCAACTAATTGATTACTTACCAGGCACCTAGCATACTAATTTAATGAAAAGTTACAGTTCAAACGAAAATTACTTGTAAGTTGATGTGTATCAATAATATAAATGATGTCATTTTAACATCTCATTACTAATACGTTCCAAAAATAGTAATAAGCACCACGCAAATGTATGTCGATAATCACTACAACAAAACCCTTTTTAACAGAGCTTATTTTCATCATTTAATAGCGCTTAGCCTTGTTGTATCCACTGTTGTTGTAAGTCTTAAAACATATCACAAAGCGTTGTTATATAAGCTCTGTTAAAAATGGAAATTCAATTCTACCCAAAATGAATCGCCTCATTTGGACTAAGTATGACAAAGTTATACCCGTTTGAAGTTTTAACACAAAAGTACATTGCAAATATTTTTTATACTTTTTAAAATAGGGTTAGTTATAGATGACCACCTGTATAATAGATCATATTCCATGAAACCACCTGTATATTGCAATATTGCAATTGACCACCTTTATAAATATCGCTGTTATCAAACAACCGCCTTTGGAAACGGAGAGGAGGTTAAATGGTAACGGAAGTGATTATAGAGGTGGTGAAGTAAAAACTCATTGGTTAGATTGTTGGTGTATTGTAATAAAAATATTATTATTATATTAAAAATAATGTATTTAAATAAATTTTTTGACGGAACAATGATAGGTGCTTGTTAGCATTTCACATCTTCGTTACAGTTCCTTTACAAGAATCGTTAAACGCGTAATTACACGCGCTTTTTAAATATTTTTGTCAGACTAATTTTAAGAAACCACGTATACAACATGAATAATTATAAAAAACCACCTATATAACACAGACAATTATAAAAAATTTAAACATACTTTATATAAATTTTAAATAAATTTATTTAATTAAAATCTATAGTATTTAGTTTAAGAATCACTTTTGTGTATTTAATAAAAAATGAAGATTTTTTAAATTAATACATAAGTTGTTTATTGGGTGTCATATATGTCGCATGACTAAATATAGGATCTATTTTAACATATAATCGATATAAAACATGTAATCATATATTAATTATTTTAATTTTATATACTTTATTGACTTCTAATTTTAATAATAACATTTGACTTGAGTAATCTTTATGATTTAACAATAAAAATTATATTTCGGACTGATCTCTGTTATAGTTCAAATATTTTGATTCTCGAAATAATACATTCTGCTTCATGACCGCGCAGATTAATCGCGTAGTTCTTCATTCATCAAGGATAGTCTTGTATAGAGTGCGCGGCTTGTACTAATAGTGTTGACAGATCATTGACCATAGAAGATTTGAGTGGTTTTGATTTCAGATTGTTTTCAGCCGGGTTTTTTCGAGTTATTGTAATGCTCTGTTGTGAGAAGAGTTAAAATTTGAGCAGATATATGCAAAGATTTTTGGAGCGATACACACGCTTAGCGTATTTGCATATGTTGCTTTTCTCATGGATTCATGACTTTATGATAGAATTTTTTTTATTACAAAAGCGAACTAAACCCTACAGAGTCACACAAGATTTGACATAAAAATTGGAAAGGCTTGATCATTGTTCCAGTTCACGTTCTTCACTCTAGCTAGATTAGCCAACTCATCCGCAAGCAAATTCGCTTCCCTTCTAATAAGTCGAATGCTCCAATCAATATTTTGCAACAAACGTTTCCTGCAGCCATTAAGTAGCAGTTGATCACAAGAAAAGATGTCCTGAAAACATAATAACGCAGATAACACATTAGCACAATCTGTCTCCAAAGTAATTCTCGTAGTACACATATTGGTAGCCAATAATAACCCTTCCATCACTGCCAGCCGTTCAGCTTGGAAACAATTGACACAAGACTCATACACTTTAGTACAGACTGCCACAATGAGTCCTTCATGATCACGAGCCACTGCTGCCACACCTGCTCTACCATTTTCAATGCCAATATGAAGCATCAACATTAAGCTTTAATTTCCCCCAATACAGGATTCAAGCACTCCAATTCATTACAACGATCATAAGGTCTACCAAAATGTTTAGCTCTAACATAATCGTTCATCAGGATCCTTGCTTTCATAACCAAAAACATGGAGTCCAAAATTGCTCACCTTTAAGGCTCTATTCCTATTAAACCAATTAAGCCACATAATGATCAATACATTAATAAACTGTGGACTTTACTTAAATTTGTGGTAACAGTTATAAAGCCAGTCCGCCATCGGGACATCCTCG
Organism: Sedum album; assembly: GCA_006409495.1. Lineage (NCBI taxonomy): Eukaryota > Viridiplantae > Streptophyta > Magnoliopsida > Saxifragales > Crassulaceae > Sedum > Sedum album. Next base: position 26,130 of record QZGG01001507.1, on the reverse strand, counting down.
CATGAGTTTGCAATCCGCAATTCCTGCATTCAACAAATAGAAGCAGCCCACCATCAATTTATAAACTATGAGAAAGCGTTTCGTTTTATAACCACAAAAACACAGACCACTTTCTTTACATATTCCCGACGAACTAACAAAGAGCCTATAGACAGGGCATTATTAAACAGTTTCCATCCAAATATACAAAGCTTCCTAGGAATGGGTTAGCTTCCAAAAGGTTTTCCAAAAAGTCTTCATTCTGCTCACATTTGATGGTCCTGGCTGCCATTGCCTTTCTGTGTTTTGTTCTCTAAGGAGAACCCCATAAGCTGATTTCACATCAAACTCTCCCCATAGAACTAGCAATCCAATCCAGCTGACCACTATCTCCTTGTCTTCGAGATCCTGCACATACAACCACTATCCGAACAGATAAAACGCTTCTCCAAAAATAAGAAGGGCGTCTTCCTAAAGAAGCATTTCTCAAACACACCATTTGGAAAATATTTACTCTTGATTAAGAAGGCTAATATGATGATTTTTGTTAGACATAAGTTCCAAGCCTGTTTAGCCAGTAATATCGATTAAAATGTACCAAATCCTTAAAACCCATTCCACCTTCTTCCTTAGACTTATATAAAAATTCTTCTTTAAGACAGTGAAAACCCTTTTTGGAACCTGATCTCCACCAGAAATTCGTTATCAAAGATTTAATATTCTGGATAACTTTTTTTGGTAACAGAAAACACTGCATTGCAAAAATTCGAATCCCATACAATACTGACTTAATTAATACCTCGTTTCCTCCAGAATACAAGCTAGAAACATTCCATCCTCCAAAGAACTCTTATCATGACCAAAATAAACCGGCAAGCCTAAATATCTTGTATGCTTATCAACCAATTTAACTTGCAAAATATTCAGAATAAGAGACACCATGCATGTTTGCATCTGCATTCTTGCTCAGAACAATTTCAGACTTAGCAAAATTTACCTCCTGTCTCGAAATTCTTTTACATTCGTCCAGCATGCTCTTTATTACTCCAGCTAATGAACCAGAAACCTTAAAAAATAAAATACAATCATTAGCAAAAAATAGGTGATTAATCATAGGAGCATTTCGAGCAATTTCAATTCCCTCAATCAGACCATATCTACTCATATGATTTATCTTAGAAGATAGCCATTCAGTTAAAAAAATAAATAAATAAGGTGCAATTGGATCTCCTTGACGCAGACCCCACGTGGGAGTAATAACACTGCTACACTTTCCATTTATTCGAATCTGATATTGAACGCTAGAAATAAATTTCATGACCAATGAAACCCAACGTTCAGCAAAACCCAATTTCCGTTGCATCTTTTCCAAAAAACCATGCCACCCTATCATAGGCCTTTGACATGTCCAATTTTAAAGAACCCCACACATTCCTACTCGAATGAGTATTTATAAAATGAGTTAATTCATGCGCAATAATCACATTATCCGTAATACTTCGCCCTTTTATGAATGCAGTTTGGAAAGGACAAATTACCTCATCCAAGATCTGCACCAACCGATTTGCTATAGCCTTTGAAATGGTTCTAGCCATCACCTTGCAGAGGCTAATAGGTCTGAATTCTTGCATCCTTTGTGCCCCTCTCACCTTTGGAATCAAAAAAATTGTTGTTAGATTAACAGCAGTGTTAAGAAGTCCCTGATTCAAAAAACCTAGAGCCTCAGATAAAAAATCAGATTTAATTATACTCCATGAATTTTGGAAAAAACTAGGGGGAAACCCATCACAGCCGGGTGCCTTATGGGGACCTACTGGAAAAGAGCCCTAGTAACCTCTTCCTCTGAATATGGAGCACAAAGCATAGCATTCTGGGCCTCAGAGATTCTAGGCATAAGTGATTCTAAAGCATAATCAATTCGCTGATTACTTAACGAGGTAGATTTAAAAATTTTGATGAACGAATAAATAGCCTATATTTATTCGTATCTCCTCTTAATATTTTGTTCATTCCTTATTTTATCGAGAGTCTTTTGATGCTTTTTGTGTCTTTTGCAGGATACAATCAGATCTATGGCGACGCGAGGCACCTTGGGGAGATTTTTGGCTTTTTCAGGCAAAAAGTGACTAGACCGAGTCAATATGGGGAGACCGAGTCACAAACTGACTCGACCGAGTCAAAAGTGTGCCAAAGTGATTCGACCGGGTCACCTATGATTCGATCGACCATGTATTACACTGCTCATGTGACTCGACCGAGTCACTAGTCATAGCAGCCCGAGTCAAAAGTGACTCGGTCAATGGTCAGACACAGAGTAATTTTCGGGACTATAAATAGAAAATGATGATTTTGAAGACAAAGTCCTGGATTTTGGAGAAAAGCCCTAGAAAGAAGGAAGAGAGAAATCGAGGATCCAAGCTAGAAGATCATCACCCAAGCAAATAGAGAAGCTTTCCATCTCTTTTCCACTCTTTTCTCTTCATTTTGATGTATTTATCACCTAGTTTGAACATGTTTACCCTAGCCATGTGTGAGTAGTGCTAGGTTTGGGGATCTCATGATCCCTTAGGCTAGGCTTTATCATGTAAACAACTCTTTTTACATATTGAATGAAGTATTAGTTGATTTCCTTATGAAATGGATACTCTATTTTAATGATGTGCTCTAAGTGTTTGATGAAATGCCTAGTCCACTATCTTATCTAATGTGACATTGTTTCATTCAATGATGATTGATGTTGTGATGTTCACTATCCATTTCATGAATTTATGTGTGATCTTATATGCATGATGATGATGTATGATTATGTAGATAGGTTTTATTTTGAAAACTCCTATGTTACCAATCAAAAGACCGATGGGTTGAGATTATAGGGCATAGGAGATACACGGTTCAATAGAACGATGGTTTGAGAACCGTGTCACTTACCTAGTCCCTAACCAATGATGGAACGATGATTGAAATTGGTTAAGGGGTGAAGGATAACCTAGGGAAATTAACTAAGTTCATTCATAAGAAATCTTAACATTGTTTCCATGAAAATTTGCCTAGCCTAAGGGGGATTGAATCCCTAAATCATTTTGTTAATTGTTATCTAAATCATCTAGCTTAGTTTGAGAGAAAAAATAAGACTTTAAAACTAAATCCCCCAAAAACATTTTAGATCACTTAAGTAATGCATCCTAGTTAACTAGTTTATAGCCTCCTTTGGATTCGACTCTAGACCACTCCCTAGATATATAAATTGTGTTGACTTGTGATTAGGAATACCCCTAAAAACTAAACGTCAAAATGGCGCCGCTGCCGGGGATGCTTTTTAACTAGTTGCTAGTATAAGTTACTTAGGATATCTAATTCACTTCTTGTTTGTTTTGCTCTAGTTGTGATAGCTTGTCTTGATTTTCTTGTTCTGTCTACCTCTTGTTCCTGCTAAGTTTTTCTTGACTACTTGTAGGAGATTGAATGCAATCAAGAGGAAGAGGGAGACCGAAAAAAGACAAGGGTTCATCATCTAGTAGTGACCAACCTCCTCATCCCATACGCCTTCACCCACAATACCTCACCCAACCATCCCCATTAGAAACCTAGAAGTAGTTCTTGACATGAATCCCGCGGATAACATGGAACATCCACCTCCTAGACCCCCACCAAGGAATAACCCACCTCCTCCACCACACCAAAATGAACCAAGACCTCAAGTGCCTAGACCCCTACCGAGAAACCAACCAAACCCTGCCTATTATAGTCCTTGCCAGCAAGTACTAAAGATGTTGATAACTATGCAAGAGACGAGCTCGGTTCAGATTCTTCACTATGAATTTCTATGTTTATCCTTGGTCACTAATGATACATGATATTCTGTTCACGTAGATTAAGGTCCTGTCACAGCTTAATAACCTACACATACATTCCGGTCAAAGTCTGTATGATATTATTATTCAACCTAGTCTAGTCAATAACGAATCCGGTCAAGGTAGCTACTGCCTATTCTAGTGTTACTCCTATCATTCACAGTCACGTACTTCTGATAGTTTAACTATAGATAATAGATTCTACAACTAAGTCTGCGGTGCAAGGCTTCGCTTAATTGTCTAACCTAATTATCATGCAATTGAGTTCGGAATAATAATACTAAACTTATCATGCAAATTAAGAACAAGACCTCAAAACATATTATTCATAGATTCAAATCCAAACCGAGTTCAGTGAGTTTAGCTACTCATGCTGAATGAATACATCTCAAGAATAATTATATGACAACTAAAATAACAAGACAAATCTGTTTGGTGTGTCGTCAGGCTCGCGTGATAGCTTGCGCGCACGGCTTAGTCGGAATTCTGCTCTGAGCCGTTGGTCCCTGCGCACACTGTGTGATTCCATGAAGCTTTGTATTTATAGTCCTTGCCTCCTAGGGTTTCCACGAATATTTAGGCAAGGATATCTGTAGGAAATCATCTATATCTCTAAAAATCAGCTTAGGAAATATTAAATCTCCAAAAACCGAACTTAGAAATATTCTTGCGCGTGATGACGTCATCGTTGATATCTCGCTGTCTGCTGACGTCACCGTTTTGCTGTCTTCTGCGCGACCCACACTCGCGCGCCATAGTGCTCGCGCGCTAGTGGTCTTCTGTCCTTGTTGTCAAGTTGTTGTCTTTTTCTGATTCAGCCTTCTTGTTGCGTTTTTTTCTAACTCTTCTTTTAACCTGAGATACAAAACTACACCAAAAGCGTAATCTTATACTGAAATATGTTAGAATATAAGCAATGTAAAGGACTTAAAGTAGCGTACAACTGCCTCTATCAAATCCCCCACACTTACTCTTGTTCGTCCCTGAACAAGTCGGCTTCCTTACCTCTTGTGTAATGCACGCGTGAATGTTGGACTTACTGCGCCACACGTCTGCGCCACTCACAACCTGCGCACTTGTGATATATAACACAAAACTGATTTAAGTATTAATTCAAACCTTGTGTTACCTCTCTTGTGGAATGCATATCAATTCGGATGATTGGGAGATAGTCCTTTTAAGCACCGGTCACCGAATTCTTCTTGAGTTGCGATTGCATGGTTATTTGTATTCGCTTTCTCTGATACGTGATTGATCCGCGTCTTAGGGTTTCTGAGCTTTACGTCTTTGACGCTTCACTGTTTGTTTCTCGGACAGATGATAACTTTGTTGCACACTTTTCTTCTTTTCATTGTTTCGGCCTTTTGAGCTTTAACTTTGAATTGAATACTTCTTTCTGGTCCGGATCTATTTCTTCCCTAGAACGGTTTCCAATCATGGCCTTCGGATAGCAGCTATGGAACCACGCCCCGCTCTCGCTTCTGATCAGTCGCGCGCAAGTCAGGCGCGCGCTTCCTGAGCAACTAACTTCCACGAAGACGGTCTGTTTTCCCGGCTCGTCACACCATTAGGGTTTCGCCTTCGGCATCTACAAGACTGAGCTTGCTCTTTTATCCTTTGACCACGGAGTACCAACCTCCACGAGTACTCATAACCATACAACCGATCCTCAAGCTTCGTTCAGTCGACTGCTTCTCTAGGACGTTTCTATCAACTCCACATCCCTCTTTATTCCACTCAAGAGACACAAAATTCGAAAAAATTAACAAAAATCAGAATATGTCATATAAGCACAAATTACCACAGGTGCGCGAGTGCGCACACAGGTCGCGCAAGCCAGTGTTTCTCGCGCGCAATTACCTCTTGAGATGTGTTCACATTCGGTTTGGTTAAACTAAAAAAAAAAACGAAATTTAATCCTACTCCTAAGATAAATGTACTACTACCCCCCCCACACTTAAACAAAAACGTGTCCTCACGTTATGCACAAGTAGTAAAGAAGGCAATAGTAATGCACGGGTTACCTCCCGGAAGTGCCGTGGTTTAACGTCGCTGGCTCGACAGTACCTTGTTTGGTCAATGCCGTGGTATTTCTTCAATGTCATTGAGTTGACGCGCGGGTGTGACGTGTCTCTTCGCGCGCGTTGTGTGCGCGTGTCTGATGGTCATGGCGGGTTCCCCTAACTCCCCTGGTGAAAGGTCGAACTCTTGTGCTGGTGGAATAGGCCCCGAAAGGTACTGCTTAATTCGCTGACCGTTCACCTTGAAGCGGTGATGATCCTTTTCATCTTCGAGTTCGACGGCTCCGTATGCAAAGATTTTGTGATGGTGAAAGGTCCGGTCCACCTACTCCGCAACTTCCCTGGCATGATCTTCAAACGGGATGAGAATAACAAAACCTTATCACCAATGTTGAAAGAACGACGAAGAATAAACTTATCGTGATATATCTTGGTGCGCAACTTGTAGTCGCGCGTACTGTCATATGCGTCTGCGCGCAGCTCTTCCAGCTCGTTTAAGTCCAACATTCTCTCTCGTTGTGCACTATCCAGATCCAAATTGCATGCGCGCAAAGCCCAGTATGCCTTATGTTCTAATTCCACTGGAAGGTGGCATGCTTTTCCATAAACTAACCGGAATGGGGAGGTGCCGATTGGGGTCTTGAAAGCTGTCCGATATGCCCAGAGTGCGTCATCCAGACGGAGGCTCCAATCTTTGCGCGTTGGCTTCACCATCTTCTCGAGTATGCGCTTGATTTCTCTGTTGGAGATTTCAGCTTGGCCGTTTGTTTGTGGATGGTAAGCCGTGGAAGTTCTATGTTGGACCCCATAGTGTTTGAGTACCTGTGCCACCAACCTGTTACAAAAATGCGTTCCTTGGTCACTGATCAGTGCCTTGGGTACACCATAACGGCAGAAAACGTTAGTGCGCAAGAAATCAGTAACAGTTTTGGCATCATCTTTTCGTGTAGCCTTGCCTCAACCCATTTAGATACATAGTCTACAGCTACAAGAATGTATCAAATCCGAAAGAAGGAGGGAAAGGACCCATGAAGTCAATCCCCATAAATCGAACACTCATCTACCATGATAGGCATCTGAGGCATCTCGTTGCGCGCCGATATGTTACCTGCGCGCTGACATCTATCGCAACTTTTGCAGTGCGCGTATGAGTCTCTGAACACGTGTGGCCAATAAAAACCAGAATCTAATATTTTCCTACTAGTTCGTTTAGGACCAAAGTGACCTCCACATGCATGTCATGACAAAAGGCTATAACTGACTCTATTTCATGATCTGGAATACAACGTCTCAGTATTTGATCTGGACCTATTCTAAATAAGTACGGATCATCCCATAGGTACAGTCTAGCATCATGTTTCAATCGGAGCTGTTGCGGTTTGTTAAAAGTAGGTGGGAACTTACCAGTGACCAGGTAGTTCACAATGTGCGCATACCATGGTACTTACCCTGTAACGTCATTATGTGCTCGTCTGGGAATGTCTCCTTAATGATCCCCTGATCCTCCTCTCTGATTATTCGACTAAGGTGATCTGCTACTGTGTTATCCGAGCCCTTTTTGTCTTTGATTTCAATGTTGAATTCCTGCAAAAGCAACAACCAACGCATGAGTCTCGGCTTAGTTTCTTTCTTGGACATTAAATACCTTAGTGCGGCGTGATCCGTGAATATGATGACTTTGGCCCCTAATATGTATGCACGGAATTTCTCTAGGGCAAACACAATGGCTAGCAACTCTTTTTCTGTGGTAGTGTAGTTCCGCTGCGCTGGGTCCAGTGTGCGCGAGGCATAGTAGATGGCGTGTGGTTTCTTATCTTTGCGCTGACCAAGTACTGCGCCAACAGCATAGTCGCTCGCGTCACACATCAACTCGAATGGTAGGTTCCAATCTGGCGCCTGTAGTACTGGCGCGCTAGTCAGTGCGCGCTTCAGTGCGTCAAACGCTGCGCGACAGGCATCTGTAAAGTCAAACACTACATCCTTTTGCAGGAGGTTAGACAATGGGGTAGATATTTTAGAAAAATCTTGAATGAAACGTCTGTAGAATCCAGCGTGCCCTAAAAAAGATTTGATTTCTCTAACATTAGTGGGGTACGGCAAGCTAGCAATAAGATCAATTTTTGCTTTGTCTACCTTTAACCCTTCTCTAGAGACAATATGGCCTAGCACTACTCCATGCGTGACCATAAAGTGACACTTTTCATAATTCAAGACTAGGTTCTTAGATATGCAACGTTTCAAGACTTTATCTAAATTTTCCAGACATTCATCAAACGTGTTCCCATGCACAGTAAAGTCGTCCATAAACACCTCAATGCATGCACCCAACATGTCCGAAAATATGCTCATTACTAACCTTTGGAACGTACCTGGCGCGTTGCATAATCCAAAAGACATGCGCCGGAAAGCAAACGTACCGAAAGGACATGTGAACGTTGTCTTTTCTTGGTCTTCCGCAGCTATGGGAATCTGATTATATCCTGAAAATCCATCCAAGAAACAGTAATGTGGCTTACCTGCCAATCGGTCAAGCATCTGATCTATAAACGGCAGAGGGAAGTGATCCTTGCGCGTCACTGCGTTCAGCTTCCGGTAGTCTATGCACATGCGCCAACCGGTCTGTATTCTCTTGGGCACTAGTTCTCCTGCTGCGTTCTCCTCTACGGTGATTCCACCTTTCTTTGGGACAACATGTATCGGCACTAGTACAGATTATATTTTTAACAGCGCTTGTTATTAAGCGCTGTTAAAAAAATTAGATCTTTCATAGCGCTTTAAATAGAAAGCGCTGTAATAAATGTATTTAACACAGCGCTTCTTAAGAAAACGCTGTATAAAATATACAACAGCGCTTATATTATTAGGCGCTGTCTTAAGTAATATATTTAACAGCGATTTTCCAAAAAAACGCTGTTAAAAATACTAATTAAAACAGCGCTTATATAAAAAGCGCTGTCATATATTTACCGCAGCGCCTTTTCATAAAAGCGCTGTCTAAAAATAATTTTATTTTAATTTTTTGAAACTAAGTAAAAATAATAATACGCTGGTTTTTAACTTAACTTATTAAAGCCCTTGATACAGAACAGAGGATGCTGAATTTTGGAATAAAATGAATCACTGTAAGAAGGTGCACGTTATATCGTTTAACTTAACTTAGCAGTTTTTGAGCTCCCAATGTCAGAATTGGACCCATAATATATCGTTTCGAAGAGAACGACGAGCCGGACAAACGGTCTTTGTTGGGCAAATTCGATCATTTACTATTTTATTTCGAATTTTTAGTATTTTTCCATTATTTTCAAATATTTTATTATTTTTTGTTTCTATGTTTTGTGTTGTTTCCCTATATAAGGAAACGTATTTATTATTGTTAGACAGTTGATTTTGAAGTTTTCTGATTTAGAACATTAGTTAAAATGCTAGTTGAACTTGAGAGGGATGTATGCTTGGGAGTGATGGCATGTATGCTTGGGAGGGATGACATGCATATATGCTTGGGAGGGATGGCATGTATATATGCTTGGGAGGGATGGCATGTATATATGCTTGGGAGGGATGGCATGTATATATGCTTGGGAGGGATGGCATGTATATATGCTTGGGAGGGATGCATGTATATATGCTTGAGAGGGATGACATGTATATATGCTTGGAAGGGATGGCATGCATAGTAATATTTTGTCCAAGTGATGTTGGCAACTATTGTGCTTGGAGGTGTATATACTATGACTAATTTATCATGTTTCAAATAATAAATTGATTTATAACAGCGTTTAATTTAAAAATGCGCTGTCGTAATTAGGGTTCTAAACCCTGAACCCCGAACCCTAACCCTTAATTCAAACCCTAATTATAACAGCGTTTAAATAAATAAACGCTGTAATATATATTAAAATTAATAATAAAATAATAACTTTTAACAACGTTTAATTTAAAAAAAGCGATGTCGTAATTAGGGTTCTAAACCCTGAACCCCGAACCCTAACCCCTAAATCCAAACCCTAATTATAAACAGCGTTTAAATAGATAAACGCTGTAATATATATTAAAATTAATAATAAATTAATTACTTTTTACAGCGTTTAAATTAAAATAAGCGCTGTAAATTCATAATTAATAATTTTAAATCAAATTTTTTTTATATATTACAGCGCTTATTTCTTGTAAAAGCGCTGTAAAAGACATCTTTTTAGTATTTTTAAGTTTAAAAAATTAGGTTATATATTTTCAAGGTGTTGTTGAGTTAAGAATTTAAAAACTCAATAAGTAACATTCAATTTATTAAAATATCATGAGAACATATATAAGCATTTGAAATCGTTGCATTTGAAAATTTGTAATGTGTCTCTTTACTAAGCAATAGGTTGAACAATGTACATTTTGATCAACTATACTTTTCATTAATCAAAACACAACAAAAATGCAAGTAAATAATTATTTTTGAAGTAAATGAGTTATTACCTTCATAAATCAAATTTTCAACTAAATTTGTTTTTTTACAAATCAATAAATTCTAAAAAAAAAACAAAACAAATATCAACGGTTTACAACAGCGCTTATTATGTTTAAGCGCTGTTGTAAATATTATACGACAGCGCTTAAACATGATAAGCGCTGTTGTAAGTTTTTTTAATTCGATTTACTTTAAAAAAATACTCTTTAACAGCGTTTAAAATATTTAAGCGCTGTTAAAGAGAGAAATGACGTGATTGGTCGGCTCAGTTTCGCACAGATTTTAATCCCAATCGTTGCTTAAAATAATCTAACAGTCCACATTCCATATTTAAAATTTTGGAATTTTTAATTACGCGCCCAAACTTCCCGCTACAATCTTTCTATATATATGAAACTTTACATTGAAATTTTTGTGTCAAATTATTTTAGTTCTTCACCGATTCGAGTTAGGATAAATACCTTTTTGTTGAGCTTTAGTGTTCTTCACCGATTCGAGTAAGGATACTCTTTTATGTTTTGTTTCGTTTTATATTAACACTATGATTTTAACACTATTATTTTCTTGCAGATTTGTCGAATTTTGTGATAATGTCGAAGGGAATGTGACAAATTCAAGACGAGCACCGAGACAAATTCAGCACGAAGAAGGCTAGGGTTTTAGTAAAAAAATCGAAAGTTAAAATCGATTTCAATTTCATTGTACTATTACGATTTAAATAAAATTAATTGCCTTTTAAAGCAGGTTTAATTATTATTAAATTTCAAAAACAGTTTTTTCTAATCCCCGAAAATATTATAATAAATATCTTATTGCGAAATATTTAACAACACTTTAATTTGAATTATTTAATATTCGAATTATTTAAAATTTCTAATTAATAAAAATATTAATTATTGTGAATAATTATTTTTAACAGCGCTTTTAATTTAAGCGCGGTAAAAAATAAACTAAATAACAGCGCTTTTTCTTAAGCGCTGTTGAAACGAGTGCTGTTGTAAATCTCCGATTTATAACAGCGCTTTTCTAAAAAAAGCGCTGTTGTTTATAGACATTTTTAACAGCGCTTAATAATAAATAAGCGTTGTTAAAAATGTTTATAAACCACAGCGCTTTTTTAAAAAAAGAGCTGTTATAAATCTGTGATTTATTACAGCACCCGTTTCAACAGCGCTTCAAGAAGCGCTGTTAAAGAGCAAAAACAAGCGCTGTTATAAACATGATCTGTAGTAGTGCGGACTTACCCACTTACTATCAGAGATGGGATAAATGATTCCAGCGTCCAGCAGCTTAATGATCTCTTTCTGTACCACTTCCATCATAATAGGGTTAAGTCTTCGTTGAGCATCCCTGCATGGTTTAGCTCCATCTTCTAACAGAATTCGATGCATGCATATGTCTGGGCTGATTCCGCGCAAGTCATCCAACGTCCATCCAATTGCGCGCCTGTTGTTGCGCAAGACTTCTATTAGACGCGCTTCTTGCGCAGGTTCCAGCTGATTCTTTATAATCACCGGCTTAGTCTCATTATCATCCAAAAACACATACTTCAGATGCTCTGGGAGCTGCTTCAGTGTGATCTTTGATTCCTGTATGATATGAGAGACAGCCGTGTCAGCGACACATAATTCAGTACTAGATTTAAGATACCTCAAGTCGTCGGCTTTGGTGTTCCCTTCTTCTTTGTGTGCGTCTGCTACTGCGCCAGTTGACTGGCGCGCCTGCTCCTCTTCCACCGCTTCATCGATAATATCCAGCGCGTTTATTGTAGAATCATCAGGTGGAAACTGCATGCCCTTGAATATATTGAAGTGTATGACCTCACCATCAACTTCCATTGAAAGAGTTCCTTTCCATACGTCGATTCTTGTTCGTGCGGTCATCAAAAAGGGTCGGCCAAGCAATACTTGAGCAGTGTCGGCCGAGACGTTGCCTTCCATCTCTAACACATAAAAATCTACTGGGAATACCAATTCTCCTACCCTTACTAGTACATCTTCAACCATGCCCACTGGTTGTTTGCACGACCGATCCGCTAGTTGGATTGTTAACCCTACGGGCTTTAGTGGTCCAATGCGGAGAGATGTGTATAAAGAATGGGGTAGAACATTTATGGATGCCCCTAAGTCTATCATGCAATTATCTACTACAAAATTACCTATGGTACATGGTATATTGAACGTACCTAGATCTCGGCATTTAGGTGGTACCTTGTGTTGCACGATTGCAGAGGCGTTAGCGTTCAGCTGCACTTGCTCTTTCTTCCCTCCCTTTCTTCTTTGTTTGTGCATAAATTCTTGAGAAATTTCGCATACCTAGGGATTTGTTTCAGTGCATCTATAAGTGGAATGTTGATTTCCACTTTGCTGAACAGCTCATATAGCTCTTGATCTAGCTCGGTTTTCTTAGGCTTACTGCTCTGGGTAGGGAAAGGAAGTGGTACGTTGCTGCTAGATGGGTCCTCTGTTCCTGCAACTGGTGCGCTTGATTCTGGCGGTGAACTATTACTCTGCGCGTGCGCGCTTTTCTTGGCGCGAGTGGTCTCTGGCGCACCCGATGTTTCCTTTCCTGATCTAAGTAATACCGCGTTGACACCATTCTGCACTCTGGCTTTCGCTGCTTTCCTGTTGTTTGAGATCTCAGTTACGGTTTCAGAGATTTGTGTTAACTGATTTTCAATCGGAGTGAAACGCTTCTCGTTCTGCTCTTGGTTCTTGCTTACTGTTTCTGTCAAATTGAACCACTAAAACTATTCCAAATCAGTTGAAATTTTGACAGTAGAATACCTGCACTGAGATCTACGTTCTGACCAAAAATCTCGAAATTCAAGGTTGGGCGGCGGCGGCGGCGCGGCGGCAGTGGCGGCGTCGGCGGTGGTGGCTTGGTGGCTTTGGGTTTTTGTGTTTAGTGAGATAAGTGAAAAATGAAAAGTGACACAAAATGAACCCCACACCATATATTTATAGCACAAAAAGCCCACATGCATGCATGGCCCAAAACTACATGGGCCCAAACTCAAAACTAAACCTAAAACTAAAACTAAAACTAAAACTAAACAAACTAAACACATGAAAATAAAACTAAGTTAAGGTTGTCGGAGTACCTTCCGACGAGTGCTTTGTTTAACGTCGTTAGCTCGACGCAAATGTGCACTCATAGTGCACGGTTTACCTCCCCCACACTTGAATATTTGCCTCCTTCCGTGTTATCATCTTTTCTGCATGGCAAAAATTCAAGTGAGTTAATATCAGAATAATAAGAGTAATCAATATGATCGGAGGGTAAAGAGATAGAAAACGCGAAGTCTCGCGTATTATGTCTTGACGATGCGCTAGTCTGTGCGCATGTTAGCTCTTGCGCGTTCCTGAGTTGCGCAGCCCTATTCTGCATGATCATCCTGCGCACCATATCTGCGTTCCGATGCTGTTCCCAAGTGTCGTGTTGCTCTCGGCTTCGCTCTCTGCTCCTTTATCGGTGGCTTACTCTTTATATTGTTCTGGCGCGCCAAAGGCATATTCTTCTGGCTGGCGCGCATCATCTCAGAATGCTTGGTATTGGTGCCTTGTTTACCATCATTTACCAATGGTTCCTCGGATAACTTGATTCTGTTGATGACATCTAATCTGAGTATGTGCTTCTTGTCTTGTAATGTCACCATACCTTTCCCGACATCAATGCACACTTGCGCGGTCCTCATGAATGGTCGGCCCAGCAACACGATTCTCTTGCTTCCGTATTCGGCTTGTTCATGTCAACTACATAGAAATCTGCTAGGAACTTGAGTTTGCCGACATGAGTCAAGACATCTACTATCTTCCCCTTTGCTTCGGTCCGTGAGTTGTCCGCAAGTAGTAATGCAATGTCCGTTGGCTCTAGAGGTCCCATTGATGATGCTGAATATAGCGAATATGGCAGCAAGTTAACCGATGCTCCTAAGTCTAACATGCACTCGCTAACCAGGGTGTCTCCAATAAAGCACGGAATAGTAAAAGTTCCCGGATCAGCAAGTTTCTCTGGTAAATCTGGAGCTAAGCATAACTTCAAGCTTGCTTGGAGATCATTCAGCATGATACCTTCCTTCTGTTCTGGTGAGTCAGGGTTGTGCGTGCAAAGACTGGTGCAACAACTATTTCTGTACTCTGTTCTTCTGCTGCGCCATCAGTAACGCGCGTATCAACTGGCGCGCTGGTATGGTCTGGTTGTGGCGCGTCCATCTGAACCATGTTGATACTTCCTTTCGGGTTCTGGATGACCTGAGAGGGCAGATTACCATCACTAGCCTTCAGTTCATTCACAGTGGTGGCGATCTGGGTGAGCTGGTTCTCTATTAGTTTAAATCTTTTATCATTCTGCTCTTCATTCCTTCGCACTGTCTCAGCCAACTGACTAACTATTTCTTCTAATGACTTTCTTGGGTGGCTGAGTATTCTGCGTTTGTCCTTCAGTGCGTCTGTGTGGTGGGTTGTAGGAAGTCACTGGTGCGTAAGGTCGCGCGCCAGTGGGTGCATTAGGTTGCGCGCGCCAGTCAGCGCGCGGTCTTTGGAAATTCTGGTCATTCTTCCAACTAAACCCATTCTCTGCCAATCCAAATCTAGGCTGTCCTTGCCTAGCTTGTCCATTATTCCATCCTCCTACTGCATTAACATCTGCGTGTTCTTCGAATAGGGAGGGGCATGCGTCAGTCAATGGTCTGTGGCGTGACAGAATTCGCAGTCTTGTATCGGCGCTCTGTTTCATCATCAGTTTCTGCATCATATCCTTCAGTTCTTTGATCTCTCCGGTTACGTCTACTTGATGCAGTGATCTGGTGCGGTTGTTCTCTAGAGACACTTGATATCTGACTTGGTCCGCAGTGTCTTCTATCAGCTTCCAAACATCCTCGGGTACATATTCCTCACGTTGCCTCCTGCGCAAGCATTCAACAACCTGAGTTCCATCTCAGTTAATCCGTTGAGGAAGTTCTCGATCAACATGTTGCGGGAGTCCGTGGTAGCAGTTCGCTTCAAGTTCCCTGAACCGCTCGTAATACTCTGATAATGACTCTCCATGCAACTGTTTCGGCGCAGCTAGCTCTCTAGTAGTGATACTTTGGCCGCGGGATAAAACTTTCTAGAAACCGTTCTTGTAACTCGGGCCATGTCCTTATTGAACCCGGAGCTAGCCCCATCAACCATTGTCGAGCTGAATCACATAATGAGAATGGGAAAGCTCTCAACTTCAGCAACTCAGGATCCTCGTTCCGATTCCTCATGTTCTCGCAGATGGCCGCGAACTCTCGTACGTGCTTTACTGGGTTTTCACTGGCCATACCATGGAATTTTGGTATGTAGTGAACAAGTTGAGTCCAGCTCGAAAGTGACCATCAGGAGGCAGCACGATGCACCATGGTGATTAACTGCTGCGGAGCAGACATCTCTTTGATGGTGCGTCGCGCCACAGGTTGAGCAGGTACGCGCGCGACAGGTGGTGGCGCGCGTACATCCATTGTCATTTAGCTGATTGTCGTTTCTGGGTAATTCAACGTCCATTCTGAACTCTAAATCTCTGCGTACTTCTCTTCTGATTGCTTCGAGTTCAGCTGGGTGTAGGCGAGCAAAGATGTTCTTGGCGTTGCGCACTGGCGCATCTGGAGTTTCTCTTCTTCTGCCGATTACACTATTCTCACCAAAATCTTCCATGCAAAACAAAAACAACAGCTAAATTAAACGTAACTAATTTTTTTTTGGATTTTTTATTTAAGAAAAGAAAAGTAAATAACAAAAAGAAAAAGGAAAAGAAAACTTATCTAGCCGTTCCCGGCAACGGCGCCAAAATTTGACGAGCACGTCGTTGAGTGCTGCAAATTTGTCCCGACTCTCCTTACTTGTATAGTATTGGCAAGCTGGGGTCGAATCCACAGGGAACGGTGAGAATTCTCCTTTTCAACTACAAGCTAAGAATTGGGGTTGTGATTAACAAGACAAATCTGTTTGGTGCGTCGTCAGGCTCGCGTGACAGCTTGCGCGCACGGCTAAGTCGGAATTCTGCTCTGAGCCGTCCGGTCCCTTCTGCGTGCATACATGTGTGATCTCCATGAAGCTTTGTATTTATAGTCCTTGCCTTCTAGGGTTTCCACGAATATTTAGGCAAGGATATCTGTAGGAAATCATCTGCATCTCTAAAAATCAGCTTAGGAAATACTTGATCTCCAAAAACCGAACTTAGAAATATACTGCATCTCTAAAAACGCGTGATGACGTCATTGTTCCGGATATCTCGCTGTCTGCTGATGTCATCGCTTTGCTGTCTTCTGCGCGACCCCATACTCGCGCGCCATAGTGCTCGCGCGCTAGTGGTCTTCTGTCCTTTTTGTCAAGTTGTTGTCTTTTTGCCTGAGATTCAGCCTTCTTGTTGCGTTTTTATTCTAACTCTTCTTTTAAACTTGAGATACAAACTACACCAAAAGCGTAATCTTATCCTGAAATATGTTAGAATATAAGTGATGTAAAGGACTTAAAGTAGCGTACAACTGCGCTCTATCAGTCACCTTGCACATGATCGAGTCACACTTGACCCGTTCACAAACCTCTCAACACTGACCATTTGACTCGACCGAGTCACTTTTTGGCTGACCGAATCACTATTTTGACTCGGTCAGGACATAACCGAATTTTCCAAATCGCCAACAAAAGTGACTCGACCGAGTCAAATATTTGACTCGACCGAGTCAAAAGCCACCTGACACTTAAGTGATTCGATCGAATCAATTTCTGAAAGAAATTACTCTTCCTCAAAAGTTACTCGACCGAGTCACTTCTACAACCCAAAGTGATTCGAACGGATCACTTCTGGATTGACCCGCTCGGGTAAATCGGTTGAACCATGTGGTTCGGTCCATTTCCTTCTTCTTCCCCAATTCACATCTCAAAAATCAGATTTTCTATCCATCATCCCCTTTGAAATCCCTAGATCCCTAAAATTTCAAACCTCCATATCTCACTCAATGCTAATCCAAATCTCAATCCGTTTGTTCCATTGTTCTTCCCTTGTCAAGAGCTTCGAATTGATACCAAAATTATGTATCAATTCAACCTTTTGCCCAGAAATCCGAAACTCAACCCTAACACCACCACCCACCACCACCTCCTCCATGGGAAAATCCAAAGAGATTGCAAAGAAGTCAACCTCCAAGGGCACAAAAAAGCAAATGGGTGGAAGGGCATGGTTATTGGATAAGAGGGAATTTAATCGGATTATTGGATCGACATGGGATACCGGAGTTGTGCCTCACCAAGAGAGGGAAAGGAATATGTTTTGGAGCCGGATAGCAAAGAAATCTATTTGTTTTGTGTCTCCTCAACCGGGTAATGTGATTGCCTTACCGGAATGGAAGATTATTCACCGTTTAGTTTCATTGAATCTCCATATTCGGAAGGATGGGGGTCGGTATGTGAACACACAAGATTTAGACGTCATGAGAAAGATTGATGAGGGGAGGGGTATCGACGTGATGGATGCCTTCACCATCCAATTTGAGACGGTTCTCCAAGCAAAATGGAAGGGTCGTGCCTTGGGAGGAGGTCCCATTATCACACACATCGCTAGAAGTTTGGGGTTCCTCCTCGACCACGGTAATCCTTTGCTAAAAAAAGCTCTAGATTATAAGACTTTGTCAAACATATGCATGTTTGACAAAAACATGAATTGGATGGTAAGGGACGCCCTTCCAAAGAGAATCGAGGAGAGGGAGAAGAACCGTATGATGCGTCAAGGAATTTTCCAAGATGAGGAAGAAGGTGAAGGAGCGGGTGAAGGAGAGAATAGAGAAGAGGAAAATGAAGATGAGGAGCAACCTCCTTCACACCAAGAGCCTCCATATGTGCCACCACCTCCACAACCGGACTTTGGGTATGGAAGTGGATTTAATGGCTCGCTTTGATAGGATTGACCGCTACAACACATGGCAAGCGAGCACACTTCACAACCTCTATGCCCAAAACAACTACTCCGGTTGGGTGGATCCCCCTTCCCCTTACAATCACTACCCTCACCCATCCAATTACTATGAGCAGCAACCACCTTGCCCGTTCGAGTACCCCGGTTCCGAGAAAGGAGGGGATGAGAATGCAAATGAAGATGAAGGGAATGAAGGAGGGAATGAAGAGGAGGAAGAACAAGCTCCACCACCGCCAAGGAAATTCTCCAAGTATTTCACAAGAAGGAGCAAGAAGTGAGCGGCTAAAGAGACATAAAACCGTGAAGGTTTTACATTGGATCTCCTTCTTTTATGTTAAAACTCATAACTTTGTTAACTTGTTTCAACTTTATGTAAGACTTGTGCTTAATCTTATCTTATGCATTTTGATCATTTTCATGAGTTGTGATGCTTGGAAATAATTATTTTGAGATAGTGTTTGATATAAAATGTTGTAGGAAAATGGATTGGGGGATTGATCCATCGAAACAGGGATTTTTGGTCTCAAGAGTGACCCGACCGAATCACTTTTAGGCTGAGCGAGTCACATGTGATTCGACCGGCCCTTTCGGCACTGAGCAAGTGACTCGACCGAATCACTTTTCTCCTGACCGGGTCACTTTTGATTCGGTCCGCGCTGACTGTTGACTGATAGAGCACTTTTGTATGCTGTTTTAAGTCCTTTACACTGCTTAGATTCTAACATATTTAAGTATAAGATTACGCTTTTGGTGTAGTTTTGTATCTCAGGTTTAAAAGAAGAGTTAGAACAAAAGTGCAACAAGAAGGCTGAATCTCGGGGCAAAAGACAACAATGTGACAACAAAGAACAAAAGACCACTAGCGCGTGAGCAGTATGGCGCGCGAGTGTGGGTCGCGCACAGCAGAGCAAAACGATGACGTCGGCAAACAGTGAAATATCCGGAGCGATGATCTCATCACGCGCAAAGAATATTTCTAAGTATGAGTAGTTAACTTACTGAATTCGGTTTGGATTCAGATCTATGAATGACATGTTTTGAGGTTTTGTTCTTAATTGCATGATAAGTTTAGTATTATTATTCCACGCTCAATTGCATAATAATTAGGTTAGGCAATTAAGCAACGCCTTGCACTGCAGACTTAGTTGTAGAATCTGTTATCTATAGTTAAACTATCAAAGGTACGTGACTGTGAATGATAGGAGTGACACTAGGATAGTCGATAGCTACCTTGACCGGATTCGTGGTTGACTAGACTAGATTGAGTAATAATATCATACGGACTTTGACCGGAATGTATGTGTAGGTTATTAAGCTGTGACAGGACCTTAACCTACGCGAACATTATATCATGTATCTTTAGTAACCAATGATAAACATGGAAATTCATAGTGAAGAATCTGAACCGAGCTTATCTTTTGCATATTTATTAACATCTTGTGTGACTGCTTTCTGATTGTGCGCCAGCTCTACTTGCGCGACTGTTTTCTTTTCTTTCAATTACTTTCACTTACAAACCCCAGTTTTAGTTGTAGATCAAAAGTTGACTTCTCACCGTTCCCTGTGGATTCGACCCCAGCTTACCAAGACTATACTATTAGGAGAGTCGGAATAAATTTGCAGCACTCAACGACGTGCTTGTCAAATTTTGGGCGCCGTTGCCGGGGAACGTGCTAGAGAAGTTTTCTTTCCATTTAGTTTTGTACTTACATTTAGTTTGTTAGTTTTTGAAGTTCTTGTTTCTGTCCGTACGCAGCAAGATCAATTTGCATGACCCACAGTTGCGCGAGTAAATCTAGTTGCGTGCGGCCAGACACGAACAACTTCTGTTTCTATTTTCTAACTTTTTTCTAGTTGCGCGCGGCCACAGTTGCAGATGGCTTATTCATGGCAGTACTCAGAGCAACCGCATTCATGGGGATATTCGATAGTGGACGAGTTCTTTGAAGTTGACGATGATTTGATCTCGCAGGTTCCGAAATATGGAGGAGACATTGGGGAGGATCCAATTCCATACTTACAGGATTTCGATTTGTTTTGCATTGCTAAAAAGCCGATGAGAGTGGATTTGGATGAGGTTAGATTTAAGATGTTTTCTTACTCTCTAACAGGATCTGCTAATATTTGGTTGTCTAAGATTGGTAGGTCAAACGCACAAGTCTTCTATAGTTGGGACCTGATGGAGCAGGCCTTCTTGCTCAAATATTCTATCGAAAGACAGAAGGATGAACTTTGTAGGATGATCACTTCCATTGAGCAGCGTCAAGGAGAAACAATAGTAGCATACTTGGGACGCTTCATGATGTTGTTGCAGGATTATTTCGACCTTGGTCTCTCGGAATTTACCATTATCATGTCCTTCCTCAATGGTTTGTCTTCAATGGAGCGTCGCTTAGTGGACTTAATGGCGGGAGGATCAATTGTGGATTGTTACCCCGAAGATGTTTGGGCGATAATAAATGAGAGGGTTGCACAAACTATAGCGGGCAGATTTACCGAAACAAATGAGGCTGATGTGGAAGGACACTCGTCACAAGTTAGCACAACCGAGCCACTAACGCAGCAAGTTGCGCAAGGACATGCAACCGAGCCACTTACGCAGCAGGTTGCGCAAGACAACACAGTTGGAGCAATCCCGCAAGAGGCTGCGCAACAGACTCCAAATGACATGCCAACAAGCAAACCAACTGATAAGGAAGAAGAAGAAGAAGATGCACTAGATGAGGAAGCGTCAACAGTTCACATAGAATGTGAAGGGGAATTGGTCGTTCACGCTGAACTTTGGACTCCTCCATGCTTGGAAATAATTGAGCAAAGTGTTGTAAGCATTCTCACTAGTGATTTATCATTTAAAACTAACAATCTTCTTTCTCTCCATATAGCAGGTCACTTGATCAAAGATGCTCTTACCAAGGATACAATATGTGACTCGTTAGAAAAAGCAAATGTTCAAATCCCAGTGACCAAGACCTTGACGCTGAATCGTAAACGGATGTCATACCATGAAGGGTCATTGAATGAGCGCTGCATGAATTGGAAGCGTCGCATAAAGGCCAAGCGCATGACCATGGATGGAGAAAGATGCGCTTCTTTTGGTTGGAAACCAGGTTGGGACTTGTGTAGTGTCGTTGCTAGCAAGGTCACAAAGAAGGGTGGTCTGAAATATGATCAAAAGTTTGATCTGGACGAACCTTTGGAGCTGAACGAGCCAAGTCGCGCGCCAGCTGGTGCGCGAGTACACCATGGTTCAGAGAAGCTCATGAGCGAGTGCAGACGCGCGCCATGACTCGCGCGACATCAACAGATTTGAAATTTTTTATTCCAAACTTTTATTCTGGTTTTGATGTCACTAACTCCCAGTTAAGCACTGATTCTAATTATGCACTTGAATATTTGCCATGCAGGAACAAAGCTGATAACAAAAAAGGGCAAAAATTCAAGTGTGGGGGAGAACACTGGTGCGCCGTAGTCTGCGCAAGGTAATGTCGAGCCAACGACGTTAAACAAAGGCACTTGTCGGGAGGTAACCCGTCACTTTACTTTACACGTTTTAGTTGCATTAGGATTTTTTGTTTTTTTAGATAACTTAGTTTTTTGCATGCATGCGTACTGCCATCTTTACTACTTGTGATAACGTGGGACACGTTTTTTTTAAGTGTGGGGGGGTAGTACATCTATCTTAGGGTAGTTTAGTTAATTTTTTATTTTTAGTTTAGACTGCTGAATGTGAACATCTCAAGAGGTAATTGTGGCGAGAACACTGGCGTGCGCGACCTGTGTGCGTACTCGCGCACCTGTGTAATTTGTGCTTATATGACATATTCTGATTTTTTGATAATTTTTTCGAATTTTGTGTATCTCTTGAGTGGAATAAAGAGGGATGTGGAGCTGATAGAAACGTCCTAGAGAAGCAGTCAACCGAACCAAGCTTGAGGATCGGTTGTATGGTTATGAGTATTCGTGGAGGTTGGTACTTCGCGGTCAAAGGATAAAGAGCAAGCTCAGTCACGCAGATGCCGAAGGCGAAACCCTAATGGCGTGACGAGACGGGAAAACAGACCGTCTTCGCTGAAGTTAGTTGCTCAGGAAGGGGCGCGCAGTTGCAAACGCGTGGCCTGACTTGCGCGCCACTGGTCAGAAGCGAGAGCGGGGCGTGGTTCCATAGCTGCTATCCGAAGGCTATGATTGGAAACCGTTCTAGGGAAGAATAATATCTGGACCAAAAAAAGGAGTATTCAATTCAAAGTTAAAGCTCAAAAGGCCGAGACAATGAAAAGAAGA
Source organism: Sedum album (assembly GCA_006409495.1). Taxonomy (NCBI): domain Eukaryota; kingdom Viridiplantae; phylum Streptophyta; class Magnoliopsida; order Saxifragales; family Crassulaceae; genus Sedum; species Sedum album. The sequence continues at coordinate 3,607 of QZGG01001507.1, read as the reverse complement.
AAATTGTGCAACAAAAAGTTATCAACTGTCCGAAGAAACAATAAAGGGAAGCGTCAAAGATGTAAGGTTCAGAAACCCTAAGACGTGGATCAATCACATATCAGAGAAAGCGAATACGAATAACCATACAATCACAAATCAAGAAGAATTCGGTGACCGGTGCTTAAACAGGACTATCTCTCAATCATCCGAATTGGTATGCATTCCACAAGAGAGGTAACACAAGGTTTGAATTGATTACTTAAATCAGTTTTGTGTTGTATAGTCACAGTTGCGCAGGTTGTGAGGGTGGCGCAGTAAGTCCAACATTCACGCGTACATTACACAAGAGGTAAGGAAGCCGGCTTGTTCAGGGACGAACAAGAGTAAGTGTGGGGGATTTGATAGAGCACTTTTGTATGCTGTTTTAAGTCCTTTACACTGCTTAGATTCTAACATATTTAAGTATAAGATTACGCTTTTGGTGTAGTTTTGTATCTCAGGTTTAAAAGAAGAGTTAGAACAAAAGTGCAACAAGAAGGCTGAATCTCGGGGCAAAAGACAACAATGTGACAACAAAGAGCAAAAGACCACTAGCGCGCGAGTAGTATGGCGCGCGAGTGTGGGTCGCGCACAGCAGAGCAAAACGATGACGTCATCGAACAGCAAAATATCCGGAGCGATGACGTCATCACGCGCAAAGAATATTTCTAAATTCGGTTTTTGGAGATCAAATATTCCTAAAGCTGATTTTTAGAGATAAGGATGATTTCCTACAGATTTTCTTGCCTAATAATTCATGGAAACCCTAGGAGGCAAGACTATAAACACAAAGCTTCATGGAAATCACAAGTGTGCGCGCAGAGGGGACCAAACGACTCAGAGCGGAATTCAGACCTAGCCGTGCGCGCAAGCTGCCGACGCGAACCAGACGACGCGTCACTCAGATTTGGTTTGTCATTATAGTTGTTCATTATTTATGTTTGAGATGTATACATTCAGTATGAGTAGCTAACTTACTGAATTCGGTTTGGATTCAGATCTAGGAATGACATGTTTTGAGGTTTTGTTCTTAATTGCATGATAAGTTTAGTATTATTATTCCACGCTCAATTGCATGATAATTAGGTTAGACAATTAAATGAAGCCTTGCACCACAGACTTAGTTGTAGAATCTGTTATCTATAGTTAAACTATCAAAGGTACGTGACTGTGAATGATAGGAGTGACACTAGAATAGTCAATAGCTATCTTGACCGGATTCTTGGTTGACTAGACTAGATTGAGTAATAATATCATACAGACTTTGACCGGAATGTATGTGTAGGTTATTAAGCTGTGACAGGACCTTAACCTACGTGAACATTATATCATGTATCTTTAGTAACCAATGATAAACATGGAAATTCATAGTGAAGAATCTGAACCGAGCTCATCTTTTGCATATTTATTAACTTCTTGTGTGACTGCTTTCTGATTGTGCGCCAGCTCTACTTGCGCGACTGTTTTCTTTTCTTTTAATTACTTTCACTTACAAACCCCAGTTTTAGTTGTAGATCGAAAGTTGACTTCTCACCGTTCCCTGTGGATTCGACCCCAGCTTACCAAGACTATACTAGTAGGAGAGCCGGGATAAATTTGCAGCACTCAATGACGTGCTCATCATTGACCAACTTGTGATTCGACCGAATCACTTTCCTATGCGAGCGAGTCACTTTTGATTCGACCGGTCATCCCTAGGTTAACGAGTCAGTTTCTGATTCGGTCCAAATGTGCATAAATGATCATTTTATTCCATATTTCCAAACAACATGCAATATAATCTCAAAATAATTTTTGAATCGTTGGTTATGCTCGTTTGTGATCATTAATGCATATAAACTCATGATTCTATTGTCACTAATCTTTGGATGAGTTTACTTTGACAGACGAGCATATAGGAGGCTTGGACTTTTCTCCGAACGGGAATTGAGCGCGTGGACTACCTTCACACGAGAGAAGCTTTCTAAACCCTTCTCTTGATTTTAATTGTTTGCATTTGCTTAGGGACTAAGCAAAACTTTAAGTGTGGGGTGGGTTCATGCTTGTGCATTAAAACTTCATATCATCACATTATCTTGAGTTGCACATTTTAAGGCATAGGATATTTGCATATTAACTCTCATCCATACATTTTGAGAAAAACATGATAACATGGTTGCTAAACTAAGTCATACATTTAATGAGCATGACCGATTGTGAATTGTACTTATCCAAAAGTTGATCACAATGTTTCTTGATGAGTGGATACCCTAAATGATGCATCATTTGTATGAAATGACCCCTATTCTAGCTTGAATCAATTGACTTTAGTACGCTCTCTCTATGCATGTTTTATAAAAGTTGAAATTAGTGGCATATACAAAAAATTTAAACAAAATGAAAAATGCATAGAATGTCTTGCTTGCTCTTAGGTGACCTTAGCACGATAAAAAATGTTTGCACGATAGTCTCCTTTGCTTGCATGTCCATTGATCGCAAGTTAGACTCATTGTCAAGTTTTAAGTGTGGGGTTATGCATCATTAGTTTTCTCAAAAAGAAAAAAAATATAAAAAAAGAAGAAAATCAAAGAAAAGCCATTGTAAGTGCCGGGGGTTAGGAAGGTAATTTCCCCTCGAAAGTACTTACATGGGAACGAAAAAAAGAGAAAAGCTTGCATGTTAGAAATAAGAGAAAATACGATAAAATCCCCTCCTTGATCCTTGTCTTTGTGTCTTGCAAGCATATCGTGAGCATGTTTGTGAATGGAGCTTTGTGTTAAATTGCTTGAATTGTCTAAGGGAAGACCCTTGCATTTATTGCGTGAGCTAGTTGAGAATTCTTTGTGTAATTCATATCCGTTGTTGTCAAAGCTCCTCTTCTCTTACGGATTATGGCGTGTAGTCTAATGCTTGAGAATGAGCTTTAGATCATGAGCTTATGGACTTGCCCTCGCAAGCATAGGTGATTGATTTGATAAACTTTATGCGTGCTAAATCTTCTTTGTGAATTGTGCATGAGAGTGGAGCGGAATAGGATTTTGATAATGGCTATTATAAGGGTTGGATCTATGAGTGTTTGCGCTATAAGGGTTTGACATGATTCTTGATGTCTTGTGTGATATGAGTAGGGAGTGCATTTTCATATCTTTTTGATCCTAACTTGACTTACGGCTTGTTTAGCAATCGCATTACGGTTCTTTATGCTAAAATGGATGATTGTTAGGGGATTTGTGAGTATTCCTTTTTTGAAAACTCTCACGAGACTATAACTCGTCCTCTAGGGAAGCCTAGGGGTTTAAAGGCTTGATGCATGCGCTAAATGCATCCGTGATGCCTACGAAAGTGAGTTAGGAGTAGTTTAATTTGTAATTGCATTAATATGATGGAAATTTGCTATTGGTGTTGATGACTCATAAGAATTGCTATGCTTTGTTTGATATATCTCATTTAGCATTCTTATATATGACTTGCACTACACTTGTTCGGGACGCACAAGATTTAAGTGTGGGGTATTTTGATGAACGAATAAATAGTCTATATTTATTCGTATCTCCGCTTAATATTTTGTTCGTTCCTTATTTTATCGAGAGTCTTTTGATGCTTTTCG